>MBAC02001291.1:0-18095 GCA_001712635.2 Nothophytophthora sp. Chile5
GTCGGTCTCCCCACCATGGCGCGTGTCGGCGGTCGGTGATTTTGTTTGATGCCTTTCGTGCGTCTCCTCGGAAGGCGGCCAAAAATCTACGGAATGAATGCGAATCTTTGCTTTGAAAGCTTTCGTGGGTGATCATCTTTAAATCAATTATTAACTGCGTTTAAAGATGTGAAAAATGGTTAAAGATGTTATTAACCATCTTTAGTAGTTAATAAACTGTTTAAAGTTCAACACTACTCCGAACGAGCTGGCGTCCGCATCGCGCGCGTGATGTTCAAGCTACAGCCCCATCATGACGCACGAGGCGCCTCAATGCACGCAGGAACGCGCGGCGAAGCGTGCGGTATACTTTAGAACTGCAGTCGAGATCCAAAACATGTGGATGGCAGCTTTTCCCGGTGCGGTGTTGTCTCGGCGTACTGTAGGATTGGAAACCATGCCGTTCTTGTCCCTTCGAAGAATCCTGATTTATGTCGGCCATGCTATACGGCCCGTATATCCCCAGCGCAGTAATGGCAGATTTCTATCCAGCTGCGCGTGAGGTCAAGATCCCTGGTGGGTGGAGATGGCTCACAAACCGAAGGCTGCGCTTGCGCAAGTGAATGCGCGGCGCCAATAGATACGCGTCTGCCTCCAGCTGGAAGGAATCATGTCACCGAGACGACGGCTGGGTGTCAGGCAACTTGCTGACCCGCAGATTCGATGGAAGCTCACGCCATGCTGCTGCCTAAGGACCGCCTGCTGCTTGGAAGTCCAGCGAATTCAAGATGCAGCCGCGACTCACAGGTGTCACCAATACAAGTCACAGCTCCATCAAGGCAGTCGCTCGCAAAGGTGTCCACATAATTGTGATATAGTGTGCATAGTTTGGTTGTTCCCCACGCACGACATCTAAATAATTAATAGCGGCATTGCATCGACAGCCGGCAGTCGGTAACGCGGCGCATTCCCCAGCCTCCAGCCCGCTTGGTGTCTTGTACCGCTGTCCTCTCGGTTTGCCCTCCTTGCTCTGCTTTGTTCATCATTTTCCTCTTGCAAGCAACGGCCAAAGCCGCCGTCCATCTCGCAGACAACTGCGTGCCTTACTGGTGGGCAACGTACTGCTCGAAGGCCCGCACGAGCTCTGCGAAGGACGGGCGCAGACTGGGCTCTCGCATCCAACAGGAGCGGATAAGACGCGCGAAGAAGCGCGGGCAGGACCGCGGGATAGGAGGACGCAGATCATGGTTTAGAACCCCCAGGGCCGTCTGGATCTGCGTCATGCCGTCATACGGACACAGGCCCGTAAAGATCTCCCACACAACAATGCCGAACGAGAACACGTCCGCCTTCTCCGTGTACTTGCGGTTGCCCAGGACCTCCGGTCTATAAGCAGAAGAAACCACAGTATCATAAGCAACTCTCTCATCAAGACAGCAACGAGAAGAGCTGCAGTATAGGAAACGTACGCCATCCACTGCACCGTGCCGCAATTGCCCGTCATGGTCTGGATCTGCGCCTTGACGCGGGATAGTCCAAAGTCCGAGATCTTGATGGAGAAGTCGCGTTCAACTAGCAGATTCGGACTCTTCATATCGCGATGGAGAATCGGCAGGTCGAAGTGGTGCAAGTAGCTCATGCCGCGCGCCGTGTCCAGCACGAAACGGGCCCGCATCGCGTCCGTGAGCTGCCGCCGTCGGGTACGCAGTACCCCCCAGAGCGAGCCGTGCTCTACGAGTTCAATGACTAGTGCGCGGCTCTCAGGAGCCAAACACGCACCCAGTAACATGCACACGTTCGGGTGATGCATGAAGCTCATGATCTTCACTTCCGTCTCGAACTCACGCACCACATCAGCGCTCAGATTCTGTCGGATCAGCACTTTCACGGCCACGTCACAACCTTTCCACACGGCTTTGTATACCTTACCGAAGGCTCCTTCGCCGATCACGCGGCCGACCACCACGTCCGCCATGTTCACATTCTGATGGGGTTTCAGGAACTGATGGTCGGTCTCTTCATGGCGATCGTTCGCGGCGGCTTCGGCCTCTGGTTCCTCCTTGGATCTGATGACGTTGGTCTGTCGATAGCGCTGGGCTCCGTCCTTGTTGGGGCCGAACCAATCCGACAGATACAGCGGGATGCCCGCCTGCTTAGCGCCTTCCAGCTTCATGCGCGTTGACGAGTAATTGCTGCCTTCGTCCGCCACACACGACATGGGCGTGTCGCTGTCCATCGCGTCGTCGTTTGGCGGGAGCGGCTGGCCGTCGTAGTACCCGCCGCCTGCATATTGACCCAACTGCTTCGCTAAGGCTGCCACCGCCGCGTCCGCCTCCGCATTGCGCTGCTTCTGGAGCTTCTTCCCGCCGCGGGGCTGCAGGACAAGCGTGTCGAAGTCCGGAGCGGGCGCGACCACCAGCTCCGGGGATCGGAGCTGCGTGGGCGACTGCGCCTTGGGTGGCGTCAGATAGTCCAGCTCCATCTTCTGCGTTCGGATGGGAGAGCCGCACAAGTGGAAGAAGTCGCGGCGATCGCCGAGGCTGCCGCGCCGTCTCGAGGCCGACGCCATCGTAAGTACGAGGGGCTGCTTGACTGGGGAGGAGGGAGATTGGTGCTGGGGACGGAGTGCCCCCTGCCGAGAAGGAAGCAAAGTGAGCGAATGCAGGCGACCGCTCCGTCGCCTCCAGAGTTTTTACTGGTTTCCCCCGATGGGTTTCTGTGGGGAAGCGATAGGATTATGGAGTCGGTCTCTCGCTTGGATACTGAATTTCGAAACCCCACCGATATGGTGTTTTAGGTAGGTATACGTCGGTTTCAGCGAAAACAGACAGGGAATCTGTATGTGGGGTTGGCCAGAGAAGCAAAACGCCTGGAGTCTGCTCTTGAGTAAGTAGCCCCGCTGCCAACTTCAATTTGCTTCTTCTTGAAGTGGATGGGTTCTAAGTAAGTCTCCATTTTGGTGTAAGTCGACACGACGTCACCTTCCGCTGAGCTCCTCACCAGCCGCAAAGTCGTCGTTATCACCCACTAAGTCAACCAACTCGTAGATGAACACGAAGGAGCTGGGCACATGGCGCTCGCTGCCTTGGCTGCATCTTGTCAGCTGCCTCCTTGGAACAACATGGGGAGATAAAGATGGGGGGGCAGTGCACAATCTCCGTCTGAGCTTCGTCTGGCGTCCATCTAGCGACGCCTGAAGGTGTTGCTATATCCGATGAGCGCAGTCCATTTAGAGCATCAAATCTGATATGTTACTGGTTGGTTCATGTATAGTTCGCGTGTGCAGGCTTCACTTGCAAGTCCCAGACTGGAGCTAAGGAACCAGTTGCGTGGACAAGTTGATTGATTGGCGTGGCTTGTGTGGCGATTGAGGAGACCGTCAAGCGACAGAGTCGTGAGTGAAAGTCTCTTCGCCTCTCTTCCTTCTCGTCCTGCAAGGACCAATGTCCCAGCAACACCACGCCTGACTCTTGAGAACACGAAAGATTTTGAAGAAGATCAAGCTCGAGAACCCAGGGCATCAATGATATCCTCCCTCTTCGTAAACAACAGCAAACAACACTCTCGACACGGCGCAAGTCGCACCCTCTGCACCCTCTGCACCCTTCCACGTGTAAATGTTCTACACGTATTACGTGTATCGGCAGGGATGCAGCACTGGGAGGCACAACTTCTACAGCTCCACCAAAATGGACGGGGAGGGTCCATCAGCCTAGCCAACCCAGCTATTTCTCCATCTCCCTTAACTTTTTTTCTTATTTGCTTCATTTTGGATATCTTGGATACACGTTGAATGGGCATATAGGGTGCCACGGCATAGTCGCAGAGTGACGAGACCCAGTCTGAGCTTCGTCGATAATCAAGGGGTTAATTGGTCGACGTGTCCATCCAATCCGCTCATCCGCAAAATGCCAATTTCCAAATTCACATTGAGACATTGGATGATTATGGGGCAATTTGGAAATTCATCCCTCGCTTCCCGCTGGGAAGCAGCCATGGAAATTCGCTGGCCCTCTTCCCAACAGCTTCGCTTCACCCAAGCTGCCGCTTCCTCCTCTCTTTTCCTTCGTTCGCGTTCGTCAATTGCCGAGTATTGCGCTTTCGCTGGACGGTGACGGGCGGAATAGTCGATTTTCAAACTTCACCTGGGTTCTGCAGTTGTTACGAGCGGTCGCAGCCCCAAGCCATCCGCATGCGCAGGAAGGAGCTGTCCTCGACCATCTGCACCTGTGCCGCCGGCTGGAAACCGAGCGATTGAAACAGCTTCATGGAGGCGAACGAGTCGGTCTGAGGCACGTATGCGACTAGCGCCTGAGGCCGAGTCGACTCACTCGCGAATGTCTCGTGGATATCCTGCTCCGCAATGGAACAGAACAACCAACTGTCAATCAGCACTGTACACCAAAGAGCACACACATCCCCACTGTCACCCACCTCCACGATCGTCTGGAGGAACTGCTTGCCGTATCCTTGCCGCCGTTTGGCTTCTAAGACGCCGAAGTGCTCGATCACCACCACTTGGCTGCCACTCTCCTCGGAGGCAGGTCGCCAGCGCGCGACACCCATGGGTCCATCGCCAACTACACTCGAAGGGTTCCGATAAGTGAGGTGTATCCAATGAAACTGCACGCATTTCGGCGAGGAAGCAAGATCAAGCAAGATAAGTCAAGGAGGAACGAACGGACCTAATGCGACGAAATGTCTCGACGCCGAGTCGTCCGGGAGCTCGTTCGGCATACCGGGGAAGATCCTAGAGCGCAGGATCTTCACGAACGTCCAGAGGCCGAGATTTGTACGATCAAGGGCTCTGCCATCTCCATTGGCGTCAGTGGTTTGGGAAAAACAGTCGAAGCGCTGGGTGCTGAATGCATAGGCGATCGACTTGTTCTGGGAGTTGACAGTATGGCATCGGCCGCGACATCAGAAATCGCACGTTAGGGTCATTATCATACGCCAAACACCGCTCAACATGATTGTATGGCACCTTGAAGCATTGGAACACGCGGCTTTTGCCGAGATGTCCGCAAACTGGGCACTTGGAGCCCTACAGCAATCGCATTTACGTCAATTCTCCATGTGAAATAGACCTCTCCGTATCGCGGAAACCAGAGACGCTCAGCGAACCAGCGCCGCAAAGATCTCCATCGGGGCAACAACACGCGCATTGAGGCACCGCACGCGACGTACTTGCTCGTGACAGTGGCCGCACACTCCGCAACGCGGCGGCGCCGACGCGTCGTCGACATCCATTTGCTTGGATTTTCGGCTCGGCAAAAGTGTCGTCAACTTCAGGGTTGATCATCTTTGACAGGGTTTGCGTTCTCAATATTCATTTTGCAAAAGAAGGTTGGGACTGTTGAGGCAGACCAAAACGTGGTGGTTCTGTTGAGTTTAAGTTGCTCATAATACTAGTCAGCGGTAAGTACCGGTAATATCCCGCCATGGATGAAGTTGCCGTCCTCTTATTTGAAATCGGCGAGCCAAATGGCATCGCCCGACGAGATGGAAGCGCGTCGAATCTCCGCGCAGCTGGAGACTCTAGAGCGCCAGCGGTTGCAGGGAAACTTGCCTTACGAGGACACACCGTTACGCTTGTATCGCGTGAAAACCGGCGGCTTCGTGCGCGTTCTGGATCGCAATCCCGAGCCAATCTCGCCTGGAATGGTACGTCGACCACTCGCTTTGCACCGCTATGCGTCGTCTCATGCTGGTCTAATGCGGAACTTTACGCTGCTGCAAATACATTTAAACCAGTTGGAAGCCATTGACGCCTTCATACACAGCAACGCTGGACCCGACGGTGCGTTATTGCTCTTGTATCTGAATTCTAAACTGGCAGCATGCCTCAATTCGAGGTTGTAGAGCTAATTTGGCTGCGTGTCCCTCTGTTCACGTGCTAATGGCAGGGTCCAGTCCTACTGAAGAGCAGAAAGTGGCAGTGGAGGACTCAGAAGTCCACTTTGAAGCGGATATTGAGTCGTCTGTGGATGGGATGACTGGATCTGCTGATACTGAGACAACAAACGCTTGCACAACTGGCAATATTGAAGACATTGACGGCAACTTGACTGCGCATCCAGTTTCGACTGCAGTGGACGTACAGCCTCCTTGGGAAACGTCGACTGCGATGAAAAGGCCTCAGGAGCTACTTGCTCGCAATGAACGCGTCAGTGATTGGCTGAATCCGAGGCAGCGCTTGGCTGAAGAATCCATCACGCATCAGACAGCGAACTTCAGCAGCAACGAACGATCTAGCAAACCTGTTGACAGCGCAGCATCCCGCCAGTCCATGAACCACCGCGCACTATTCGAGCAATGGCCACCCCAACTCGAAGAACGACGACACATCTGGTTCCTCCCACCGCCTTCCAGCAAGCCAGTTGACTCCACAAACAGCGCCAAGGCACAACTTCAGCCTGTGGTGTACTGGATGAGCAATGTGTTGCGGGTTACGCAGGGGAATTACGGTCTGGAAGCTGCGATTCTGCTGTCAAGGCGACTCAACGCACCGCTTATGGTCGTGTGTCTTGTGCCGTCGTCCCTTATTTATCCGGCATGTCACGCAGCGACAGCGAGTGATGCGTATACCCGCTACTCCTTCGTGGAGATGTACGAGCAGTTCGCTCAAGTCAAAGTGCCGTTCTATGGGATCACGGCCAAGGAAGACGGAAGTTTGGTACCTCAAGCTGAGAAGCAGCCGTTCATTCTGGAGCCCAACCCACTGTTTCAACTGCTGGATGCTATTACTCCTCAAGCTGTCGTGGCTGATTCCGCCTTCGACGCGCCAAGCCGGAGTGATATACAGCGTTTGGCTCGGTATTTAAACCTGAACCGGTCGAGCTGTTCGTGGTCCCTCCTCTCGATGGATTCCACTACCTGTTGTCCCGCGTATCGACGATCACCGAAGCTTCAGGCCACGCTGGAACGTGGCATACAATTTGCAAGTGAACGTCAATTTGGAGCAGAGTATGCGGCTGTTGCTCAACCCAGCAACGAGACCTACGAGTTCAGTCCCTTATCAGGAACAGCAACACAAGTCGCAGTCCAAACCCAGCTACTATCCGAGGTTTTACAGCAGCTTCACTTGGAAGAGGTGGATTGGCGAGTTGTGAAGGCGGCAAACTCGCAGTCAAGTCCGCAGATGCAGCGGTTCAGTGAAGCGAAAGGCCTGCAGAAGCTGAGTCAACTCTTGGCGGAGTCACGTGGCCAGCCGGCCATTCAAGCCGAGCTGCAAGGTGGAGGGATCCTGAGTTTGCTGCCGTTTATTCGCCATGGCTCGCTGTTTGCTGGCTATGTGTTGCGGCGCATCTCCGAGGCGATCGTCTCGTGTCCAGCGCCCAATACACCGCAAGAGCGGAAGGCCCTAGCGATGCGGAAGGTACGGACGGACTGATCATCGATTTGCTCGTTCGTATCTGCTATCTGGTTGGTTGCTAATCGGCGTATTGACTTGTGACTTGTATGGAAAATACAAGGTTATGCGGTCTCGAGCAGTGAATCACTTGGGCAAAGAGCGCGACTACGCTCTGTATTTGGCCTTATGGGCCGCTATTCAGAGCGAACCGAGTGAGTTGGACAGCCCCGATCAGCACAATCTCGCAAGGCTTTCCACGAGCGAAACGCTATTTCGTTTGCGGAGCTCCTCACCTCGCTCGTCGTCCTTGTAAGTGGTCAAATCCATTGGTGCCTTGCTTGATATGGTAGTGGTACTTAATGGCGTGTGTTTTCTTAGGGAGATCTACCAAAAGCTGCTGCCAACGTGGGCTTTTAGCTCGGCAAGATTGGATGAAAGCACCGATGGACAGATATCGGCTGGCGCTGTCTATGATCCGTACGAATTGGAGAGTGCGCGAACGAAGGATTTGTATTGGAACGAGATCCAGAAGTTCCTCGTCGAGCATCAGTATCTGCATCCACTCCTGGTCGTGTACTGGGCGTATCGAGTGTTGACGTGGAGTGTCTCCGGTCGAGCAGCCATCGCGGTACGTTCTCTATCAGGTCACACGGGTTTCTGTTGTGTAGGTTTATGGGCTTTTCACTCATGACTGTGCTTTGAGTTCCTTGCAGACCATCGAGTCACTGATGTCGCAATGTGCTCTCGGGTCCACAAGCTCGCCGGATGCCGTGTTTGTTGTATGGAAGCAACTCTTTCGTCTCGGAATGGACAGCAACAGTGAGGAAGGGGGCACTACTTCGCGTCTGGGGGACTTTCGGAGCTTTCAGCTCCTTATTGAGGGTGAGCTCGCCTCACAGCCCAAGCTACAACTACGTCCATGACCGAAGGCAACAAAGGGAACATGCCCCAAATGCGGTACGTTGTGGTCGTTAAGAGGGTCTAGTTGATTGAGGAGGTTATGAAATGCACTCTCTTCTTTCTCGATGATGCTGACTTTAGTGGCCAGCACAGGACCATTTGACCTGACAATGGTCAACTCGCGTCTGTGTGTCGATCGAGAGCCATTTGCATTGGCACGCGTACGCCGCGTAGTCTACAGCAATGGGCAGTTCAAGTCAACACCCTTGTGTGAGCTCATCGCATGGGATTTTGCGGTTCCTAGCCTGGGAGGGTGGACTAACCTGGATTCGCTTCCATCTTGACGCGAAGCTTGGCTTCGTTCGGCACGTTTTCGCGGAAGAACATGTAGTCAGCGCTTGCGCTCCATTTTCTGCGTTCAAGGTCATACAAACGGTGAGGTGGGGTCTTGCGTATGGACAACGAGAGAGCACGGATGGCCAAGGCTTACTTTCCGGGGAACTGCACCACTGTGAAGTCACACTCGTTGCAGCGTAAGTTGGAGCACACGCTGCTCAAGAAAGTTACAGGAGAAAACGAAAGCATCGGTCACGTTGGTTGAGGTCATTCCTGGGACCAGAGAACGAGCCGCAAAAGATCGTACTTGCGGGACGAGAAGCCAGTGCTCATTCCTCGGGTGGCGCGTCCGCCATCCATCAGTGCTTGGGAGCATCTTCAACAAGTGACAAGAGGAGGGATCGGCTGAGCGCGAAGGACTCGGATGTAAGTGAAAGCCATAGTTGCGCCCACCTTTTGGTGCCTCCGGCTTGGAACTCGGTTCGAGAGCTCTTCGTCGTCGAAGAGCTGATGTCTCCGGCTCTTGAAGACGTCGGTCGTGGATGGACAGCAGCTGACTCGTCCTCCTCATCGCCCAGCATGTCCAGCAAGTCGTCGAGTTCGTTCTTATTCACGCGTTTACACGAAATCCACGACGCTTCCAAGTTAAGAAGAGGCCGACGGTCTCAATGGTGCTGCATCAAGGGGGGAAACGCACCCGAGCCTTGCTGGGCGGCTGACTGGCTCGAAAGGAGCTGCTCGCGTGGTCGACGGGCTTTGTCGCCGTCATACGGCCGCCGCCTCTCGGGCTTTGCATCGCATCGTCCACCTCATCCAGCAAATCTTGGAGGTCCATTGCCAGGAAGCTCCACCAATGCACCGAAGCACAGGAACTCTCCGTCTGACCAGCCGACGGACTCGACCTCTGGTCAGATCTATCCTTAGCCACTCTCCAGCCTCCATATCTATTTAAAATAGTCGCCTTAAATTACACGCAGGAAGCGGGGGCAACGTCGCTTGCTGCGTCGACTGGTCTTGAACTTGAAGTTGCTGGGACTTTGACGTCCTCGAACTCCTCGACGGTGAAGCCTTCCACGAACTTCCGCCAGCCGAACGAGGCGATCGAGAGCAGCGCGAACAGCGGCCTGCACACAGACCGCAACTCCACCCGTTAGTGGTCTCTAGGCTAACGCTCGATACCGGGAAGGCATGTCCTGCCGATTCGTACCTAGTGAGGAGGTCGAACCAACCTGCTTGCGGAGCCGCGCCGTTCACATAGCGAATGTATAGGAACGCGTCGTGCCGCACGCCGTCAATCATATAGTAATCTGTATACCAAGCACATGCCCAACATGCGCAAAAGCCATATCCGAGTCAGTATGTAGTTGCCCCGGTTCTCTTACGGGACCTGCCGGGCCTGTAAGCTGTACCTTGCAAGTAGCGGAGGTTCTGGAAGCCGTTCTTCTCGTAGAAATGCCGGGCACTAGCGTTATCCGCCTTCACGTGCAGATAAACCGCGCCACACGCCGGTTGGCGACTGGCTTGGGCGATACACTCCTGCAGCAACGCCGACGCGATGCCCATCCGTCGCACTGCCGACCGCGTTCCCAGTGTTAAAATGTACATGATATGCGTATGCTCCCAGTCGTCCGGTGCAATCAGGTCCGGGTCGTCCACTTTGCTAAGCGGGAGTGTACTCGCAGTCACTGCGCCGAGAATGTGTTCGTTCTGACGGTCATGTTCGCGTGGCTGGACCGGCGATGCGGCTGTCGAAGCCTCCATCTCCACCGCCAATCGCGCGAATAGTGGCCCGCCCGTCTCGATCCACAGTCCCTGCGCCGCGCCGTCATAGAAGGCCTGGTTGTACCGGATGGGGAACCATTCCTCGTGTAGCGCGCGCACTTGAGGGATGTCCGTGGACGCCAAATCGCGGAAGTAGATGACGCGATCAGGCCCGGAGGGCGACGGCGTCGGCGCCTCGCTGTCGATCTCTAGGGCTACGATGCGCGGGATGCCGTCGTGGAGGACGCTGTCTTCCCAAGGAACCTCCATCTTCATGCTTCTCCCTATCTGCTCGCTGCTTCGCTTCCGCTTTTTCGGTTCTGGCGTCTTGGTGGGTGAGTGTTATGTTTTAGTATGCCGTCCTTTGTTGGAAAGGTACGGGCTTAAATATGCATACCCCTCTTAAACAGATAAGTGATATATTTAGAATGGGTCGGCAATAACGTTCTAAGAACCTGTGGAATTATATATCCTGTCTATTTCGTGAAGAAACTGGCGATGCTCTTCAGGCGTTTGCTGCTTGGAGTCAACGCAACATGTGTCACTTGTGACGAGGCTGCCCCCCGCTTCTTCTTCTTCTGGTCGCCAGCAATGCCACCGGAACGCAGGACCAGCTCCAGGATCTTCTTGACGCCAGTGGTGATGCCCAATTGCTGCATTTCCGCCAGCGTCATCCAGCGTAGCCCTTGGGCCTCGTCAGACGGCAGCAGCTCCGGTTTGGCCTTGAAGTGCAAGTGCTCAATGCCCATGTGGTGCTTCACGTGCGAGAAGATGTGCGTGAGCTCCCCAACGTCGCGACGCTGAGGATTTGCCTTGTCCTTTCGACTGACGACCGACTTGCCCAAGAGCTCCGTGAGCCGGGCGTCCATGAACGCTTTCCGCTTGGAGAACGGCGGGATCTTGTCGCCGTCGCTCATCTGCATGTACACCAACGTAATGATAATCTGGAGGTTAGACACCAGGATGTGGCGTTTTCCAATGCAAAGACACCAGGGACAGCACCTTGCTATGAAGAAATTCCCACTGGCCAGCTAATAGGCCGCCGTCCGGACGCTTGGCCATCAAGAAACTCCAGGTGGACGAAGAAGTCAGCGACTCGGTGGAAGCAGCGATTGGCTCGTTATCCTGGGGCGTGGAGACGACTGCGACGCAGATGACCTCCTTCTTCGAATCGTTCTTCCTCGCCTTCAGTGGATACTTGGTAACCTGGCGATCAAAAAGAACCACAAAAAGATAACAGGGGGTCAATTAACGTGGTGCATACATGACCAGCAAGATACTGCGACTCACCTCCGCCTGGGTTGTGCCCCATTCTGTAACGCGCGTATAGTCACAGATAGAACAGCAGCTCGTGGACACACCAGCCTTTTCGGCCAATGGATGGCCCTTGCTCCTGTCCTTAGAGGACCCAGCTGCCTCTTCATACGCAAGGCACACGGCTTTGACTGGGCATTGCGAGCATTGAGGGTTCTGTGGCAGTAGCAGCAGAGTGTCAATCATCCCTGCAGTGCACGTTTAGCGCATTTATAGCCAAGATACGACTCACCTGAACCGTGCAAACCGTCGCCCCCAGCTCCATGAGCGCCTGATTCAAGGCCCCAGGACGTTCGCAATCGCCCACCAAGTCCTTCGCCGCCTTCCAAGAGAAGTTGATGAGTTGTTTGTTTTTCGGATCGGCCCCTATCGCACGCAGACGAGCCATGACGCGGATGACGTTGCCATCCACCAATGGCTCACGAATCCTAAAGGCAATGGAAGCGATCGCTCCTGTTACAAGCATTCAGTCCTTTAGTGCCCAGGTACGACGAATTACCTGGGGAGAAGAGATAAAACCACGTACCGGCAGTGTACGGCCCGATGCCTGGAATTGTCAGCAACTGCTCAACAGTTGACGGGAGTTCACCGCCAAAGTTGGCCACCACGTACTTAGCGCCGGCATGCAGCATCCTCGCGCGGCGGTAGTACCCCAAGCCAGCCCACAAGGCGTTCACATCCTACAGTCGTAGCATCCTCTTCTTCGTTAGTATTACCTCAATATTCACACTCAACTCCGTCAAATTGTGGAGAGCTGGAGAGTATCGTACCTCCTCAGTGGCATTGGCCAATGTGTCAACTGTGGGGAACTTCTCGAGCCATCGCAAGAAATAGTCCACCACTGTGTCGACTCGAGTCTGTTGCAGCATGATCTCGGATACCCACGTCTCATACGGCTCCACCTTCCGAGGAGCTATCGCCAATTTCTCACCCAGACCTGCATTGGCCTCTATCTTGGTGTCTGCAGCAGCGTCTTCCTCCGCGTCCTGTTGCTCTTGGCCCTTGCTTGGTGCCTTCCAGAACGCATCGAGCTTCCCTCGCTTGCCGCCTGCTGCAGCTTTCTTCTTCTGACTGGTGTGTATCGCCGTCGTTAGGTATGGTGGTGGGTCGCCTCGCCACGGGAGCTTGCGACGGTGGGCATCGTACCACACGAGCAGAGCTGTCCGAGTCGCGAGCAACTCGTCTGGCGGGAAGTCGTGCCGCGCGGCTTCGTGCTGCATCACGAGCGCCACTGCGGGCTCCACGGCAGCGCCAATAGTGGCTACAGATGCCTCGTCCTTGATCAGGTCCTCGATATCGGGCTGGCTGGCTGTAGCAGCCGCCGATGGAGTCGCCTTCAAGGCTCGGCTTCGCGTCATTCGAGCCATTTTGTCTTTTCGGTGGTTCAAAAAGTGGCGTCACCCGCCAAAATGCGCTGTCTAAGTTAGTGTTCGCCACACTAAATTCACATCAGTCGGTCCGAAAGTGTGGACTCAGTTACCCCAAAAGTATTCGGTGACAGCAGTGTCGGTCCTTTCCTCGTTGCTCTGAACCGACGACGTCCACAATGAAGATCGACGATTCGCTAAAATATGGCGAAATATCTAGTCTGTGCCTCTTTTCCACCAACCATAACACTCTAATAGCCAGAAATTCCTCAATTTTCATGGTAGCTCCTCGCAAGTCGCGCCGCCTCGTATTATTAGACAGACGCGACCAGCGAGCGCGAAGGATGCAGCGCGTCGCCCTTCTCTCCCATGTGAAGGCCAGCTCCGTGCCGCCGACCATCCGTGGCAGCGGCGCGCGCCGCATCCCGTGGCAGGGCGGCAAGATCTCGTCCAACAAGGAGGAGGCACTGCAGAAGTTCTACCAGCGCAAGCTGCAGGCCGGCGACCACCTCACGGCGCAGCAAATCCAGGCCGCCCAAGCTTCGCGTACGTCTCGGCCGCCTGTCCTTGTGTTGCTGTTGCTTTGTATCGCTATGTGGAGCAACTGAGCTCACCTGTGCGTGTATGGGGATGCAGTGGGCATCAAACTGGCCTCATCTTCCACGCATGTACGTCTTGTTTTCGCCTTCCTGGCAAGCATTCCCAATGCAGAGCGTGGTATTGATCCGCTGCTGATCTCCACAGAATGAGCGACGCAACCCCAAGAAGCTGCACGCGACGCACCGCCCGCACGCCAAGGTGTCAACTGGCAGCCACACGGTTCTCAAGACCGGGCGTGTTCTCGGGCCGAAGCTGTCAGCTTCGACGTCTAAGCAACCGACGAAGAAGGCAATGAAACAGCAAGTCGCGCGCCAACCGCAGCGACCGGCGAAGACTGTGGTGAAGATGGCGCCGACGCGTCCTGCTGTGGCCAGCCTAGCGCCTATCGCGCTCGAGGAGAAGCTGGGGCTGCCACTGGACGCGCTCGTCGGCAATCCGTCCAAGCCCAAGCGCAGCAACAACAGTGTCAAGCGGAGGTAAATGGAGTCAACGGGTGAGAGTCGTGCCTTCGCCACACACAGCTGAGAATCAGTGAGCAAAGAGAGGGGCCAAGAGGAAGAAGAAAGACAAGACTGCTGCTGTCGCCCAACTGCCGTGTCATAAATACCAAGCACTACATGTAGCTGTATCTCGAGCGAACGATACTGGGTCGATATCACCTAAAGACTGCTATCTTCTTGAGCAATGGACGTCTCATCGGATCGAGACAAGATGGAGGTCGTCGTGGGGCTGCGAAACGCGACCTTGAGTGCCTGCAAGAGCGTGGAAGCCTCGACGACCGTGAGAGTGTTGGCGAATTTCTTGCGGATGGCCCGGCGCGTGGCCACGTCGTGCTCTCTGGGGATGACGCATACCTCCAGTCCGATCTTGTGTGCTGCCGTGAGTCGCGACTCGAGCATTTTGACCGGGCGGAGGTGGCCGGAGAGCGACACCTCGCCGAGAAAAGCCGTGCGCTCCAATACGGGACGGCCCAACACCGAGCTGGCTAGTGCCACCGCCAGCGCCAGATCGGCTGCAGGTTCTTGGATAGTGTATCCCTCGGCGATATTCACAAACACGCTCTGATTTTGGAACGACACTTGCGCACGCTTCTCCAGCACCGCGAATAGTAGCTGCAGCTTGTCGAAGGACACGCCGACACCTCGAACGCGAGAGAACGAGCTGCCACCGCCGCGTCCGGCATCCGCACTGAACTGCGAGCGATTCGCCAGCGCTTGGATCTCAAGGGGGATCGGCCGTTTGCCTTCCATCGCAATCGTAAGGGAGCATCCGTCCAGCGGTTCGACCGCCAATTCCTCGTCGTCAAATTCGTCTTCTTCATCATCCCGAGACGATACAAAGGCCAAGAGAGGGTTCGCCAATGGCTGCAGGCCTTCGTCCGTCATGTTGAAGACGCCCACTTCGCTCGTGTTGCCGAAGCGGTTCTTCTGACAGCGTAAGAACCGACGTGCGCTCTGTGGATCACCCTCCAATTGCACCACAGTGTCCACGATATGCTCCAGTACCTTGGGGCCAGCAATATCGCCGCTCTTGGTGACGTGGCCGATCAGAATCACTGGCACGTTCCGTGATTTGGCCAACCGCAAGAGACGAAGCGTGCACTCCTTCACTTGGTTTACAGTGCCCGCGGGAGAAGCCACGTCTTCTGCGTATACTGTCTGGATGGAGTCCACCACTACTGCCCCAAAGCCCCGTTGAGTGTCAACGTCGGAAGCTCCACCAGCTTCAAGCAGACGGAACACCGTGTCCAGATTGGTCTCGCTGGCAACGAACAGGCTGTCGCTCACTGTCCCGAGCCGCTCAGCACGCATGCGGACTTGCAACACGCTCTCTTCGCCTGAGACGTATAATACCCCGCTCTCGCGCATCGCCGACCCACTGGCCAGCATGTTGGCCATCTGCAAGGCAAGCTTTAATGCCACAATGCGACCGCCAAGGTCAGATTAAACGAGTGTATGCGTGTTCTACCAGCAAAGCCGCATTCCCCTGAGCACAGCTTACCGTGCTTTTCCCGACGCCTGGGTTCCCAGCCACCAGAGTTAAGGAGCCAGCCACCAAACCGCCACCGAGTACCCAATTCTATACAACAAAGCATCAAATCTTAGACTATAGGTGCAATCCAAGGACGATAACGGGCTCGGGAGCAGTCTCATCAACGTACCAACTCGCGCTCTGGCAGCTCAATCCGCTCGGTAAAAGTGTCCAGCTCCACCTCATTCATGCGCTGCGCATGGACGGCCGCCTCCGAGTCGAACGGATCCTCGCGGCCATCGCGTCTGGTCCAAGCCACACTGCTCGCGGTGCGTTTCGGCTTCAACTTGTTGAAGGACGCGGCGTTCGCTTGTCGATACAGCGGCTCCGCATCCACTGCAGGCACGATGGTGTTCCACACGGAGCAGCCGGAGCACTGGCCCTGCCACTTCACGTAGGTTTGGCCGCAATCTTCGCAGCGGAAACCATTGGCAGAGCTGGCGAATCTGCGCGCATTATGCGGCGCTAGAGCCACGGTCTGCGCGAAATGATTAGCTGGTGCTGCTGGGAGGAGCCTGGCACGCGGGGGCACACGTAGAACATGTGCAGACTGCGCCGCCATCACGCGCTGGAGCTGCCGGATCCGCATTTTCGATGTTGTTGATCTGGGTGCAAAACTGAGTTTATCCGGACAACATACCGGACGTTGTACCGGTATTACGGTGCATGCCAATTCTTATAGAGGGATGTTTAACCCTTCATCCCCGATTGTTGGCTCAGCAAACATAACAAGTATACATGGATTGTGCCTTTCGTGCGTCTTTTTGGGACTAAATTTAGTTTCGTGCGAATAACACATTTGAAGGGTTTAGCGATTTCGAGGACGATTTGTGGCATTGCGGAGCGATTTGTCAAGCGATTGCAACGAATGGCGGACGGTTCAGCCGCCATTCGTTGCTACAGTTCGCTGAGCGATTCCGTTCACTCTCAATCCTGTGCTGGCTGGCAATGACTAAGTCTAGCGACCTACGATGGTGAGCTGTCTCCTGGTTCACGTCTCCGACATCGAGATGGCGAACGTGGCAAGTGTTTTAGGCGTGTCAATAAGGTCAGTGCAGAGGTGGTATGGATGGTTTCTGAGTAGAGGAACGGTCGAAGGGATTAGAAGGAGGCAACGGACGTCTCAATGGCCACCTGAGGTGTGTCAGTTTGTCAGTCAATTTGCTGAATCCCATCCGTGCTTCTACATTGATGAGCTGCGCAGTGCGCTTAAGGCTCGGTTTCCTACTCTTAGAAACACATATAAAGCTACTGTTTGCCGTGCACTTCGCATTGATCTCCGTCTTACACGCAAGGTATTGAGCAAGCATGCGAGAGAGGCTGCCCCAGCCGAGATTGCAGTGTACTATAACAAGTCATTGCCGTTTTACTCTGGTCCAGAGCAGCTCGTTTTCCTCGACAAGACTGCAAAATCTGGTCGCGACTGCATGCGACGATATGCATGGTCGCCGAGGGGCATGCCTGCGGTAGTAGATCTGCCACTTAGGAGAGGAGAGCGAGTGTCGGTATTAGCAAATATGTATACCACTGGGTATTTGGCTCGGGAGATGGCAAGCGGTATGTTATCGCGCAAATAATTTCACAACGCTTTTGTCGAAAAAATAGCGCCGCTGTTAAATCCGTGGCCTTTCCCAAGAAGCATTGTGCTTCTTGATAATGCTAAGATTCACATGAATCGCGAGTTAGAAGAGCTGGTTCCAACATACACCGTCAACTCACCACAAGCATTTGTGGTTGGGTAGAACTCCCATGGAGAGGAGGCCACATCTGCGTGACGAGTAAACATCCAGAGCAGTGAGGCGTCTGTCATGTCGTGTGTGCGTGTGGTAGGCGGACTTTGGCACGCGCGCGCCTCTGAGACGCTAGCGAAGGTTACCTCCGTCGCCCCGCACGCCAGTCGCTTGCCTACGTAAAAAAGAAAGAAAAATAGCGTGGGCCGATGGCAATGCAAATGGCCCGAACACAACCAAAACCTGCGCTGCCAAATGCTTCGGCGTTGTGTTTGACGCCCATTTCCGTTCTACAGCGTCGCTGCGGTGAAGAGGGCCACCTGCCGCGTTACGCTAGCCTCCGCGACCAAAATGCGGCGAAAGAAGTGCTCAAAGAAAAAAATGGCATAATGGCTGCGCCGTCGGGGAATCGAACCCCGACCTCATCCGTGGGAGGGATGAATCCTAACCATTAGACCAACGGCGCGCGAAATTTCAACCATGCACACCCATTCACAAACACCCCTAGATGGATCAAAACACGCTGTCCACGTGTGCCGCCCAAATGGCCACACGCCACAACGCCTGCCAAAATGCTCAACACGTCTGCTAGCCGTCTGTGTCTGTGGAGACTGCGGCAGCGCGCGGGAGCAAAAGGCAAAATCGTGCGCCGTCGGGGAATCGAACCCCGACCTCATCCTTGGAAGGGATGAATCCTAACCATTAGACCAACGGTGCAATTGA
>MBAC02001293.1:0-74764 GCA_001712635.2 Nothophytophthora sp. Chile5
TGCAGCCACGTGTGCTAGGGCCCACCCCAAACGCTCACCAGTGTAGTTGTACGATTCTGGTAGCGGCACGATAGGGAGACCATCTTGCTCTTGCATGTACGAGGTGTTGACAGTGTCGTGCTGGCTTGTCATGTGCGGTGAGGGAAGCTTGTAAATCTTTGACAGACGCGGGCTAAATCCCTGCGGTGGACTAGCCGTTTCTACCAATGAAATTGCTCTATGCTTAAATTCTGCTAGCCAATCAGAAAGTCGGATTTCGGCCGCGAGCCCGGCTCCCAGCTTTTTTCGCGAGCCGAAAAACCCCGTAGAGCCGGCTCTTCAAGGTTTTTCGGCTCGCGAAAAATAGCGGGAGCCGGGCTCCTTCTTGGCTCTTCCCGGCCGTGAGGTACTGTGATGAGTAGCGACGAATTAGGTCAGCTGAACCCATGTGTTAGAGTAGGGGAAGGTCTGGGAGCACGTATTGTTTAGGATGAGCACCTCTATTTGCTGCAGTTCAAGGAGAACATAAGGATGGACCATTATTTTTCTTCGGACGTGTTCGCGAACAGCAATTCAGAATTTCCGACGCATAGTTTCTGAGCCGAGCCGGCTTGGTTCAAGATACAAGTCGCTCGCAGCAACGTTTGGATCCGGCGTGCAACGCATGCAATCTTCTGCCAACTGACCTCAAGGCCGGTTGGCCGTTTGGGCAGTGCGCGCACCAACCAGATTGGAAACTGCATGTTATATTTCTTTAGCACATGGAGCGCATCTATTATTAATGGAAAGATGAATACAGCCAGTAGAAATAGTAAATCGAGGACTGGTGGTTTTTTACAACTCGGAAAGAAAGAATTGTCATTGGAACTTGACGCCACGTTGCAGTTTGCATTCGGCTGGCATCGGTATTGTGGATGCAGTTTGCTGTTGCAATACCTGTTCACGAGTTAGGCGGTCTCGGATCAAATCAATGCGGCAGTTCCACGAAAACCATGCAAATCACGCAACTCGTGGTCTCTCCATAACAATGGATTACTACTCCGCCCTCAGCCGCAAATCTAAACTGAAAACCCACGTCACAGGATGCCGTGTTTTCACGCCGAACCTACAAAATTGCAGCACTGGAGGGCACGCACAACTGCACCAGTATACTAAATGCAAAACGAGGGTCCAGACGCGCCATTAGCAAACGATGGTCGTGTTGCTGGCGGCGAGATGCAGGGTCTTGGGTATTTGTTGAACAGGCTTCAAGGTTGAAAAAGCAAAGTCACTTTCAATTTTACGGCTGCTCGCTCAAGGCGACCCTTTTCAATGAGTATCTCCCAGGTGTTCGCCACCACATTAGCCGTTGGATGTCTCCTCCTCATCGACTCCGTGTCCGCGTGGCACGGCGTGGTTACGTTCTACTCCAACAATTATCACAGCGGCCAAGAATACCCGTGGGGCATCTCCGTTTCGCAGAGGTGCTACAACCTCGGCTGCTTCGACAACAAGGCTTCATCCGTCAAGTGGAAAGGACTACCGCCGATGGGCGCTTTCGAAAGCCAATCTCGCCTCGCGGTCTTCGCTGGCCCAGACTGCACTGGCACCAGCCGAGACTGGCCGGCCGATGGCTTCATCAACGGTGAGAAGGACAACTACCCGCTTGACTTCATGATAGACGGCATCAATGACGACGTCTCGTCGTTTATGGTGTGGGAGTCCAACAAGAAGATCATCAACGGCATAGACTCGCCGTGTCGATTGCGTAGAAACTAGCTGGCCAGTGCTGAATCCCATGAATACCAAGATCAACGCTGGGTCAACTAACCAGTCGTTACATCAGTCTTCTAATATTGCTGCTGTTAACATTCTGGCCAACTTTCTTTTCATGACTGTCGCAGCCTCTTCTGCTGCCTCACTTGTTTCTTCTCCCTATATCCCATTTGACAGTGCCAAAGCCTCGACGCCTACTTGCGGTCTGGAGCCGAATATCCGCGTGTATCCAGCAAGTTGCTGCAGGCAGATCGGCGAATGGCAAACTTAGCACAAGGATTTGTTCTGGGCGAACCCAGCTTTTATGCGTTGCCGTCCTGGCAAGATGGACTCTATTTTCATCAGCTTCAAGTTCCGCAGGAAGGAGGATGATGAGTCGAGAAGAAATAGACTACATAATGTTAAACCAGCAAAAACAAACAGTAAAACAACGTTTTTAAAACTTTTGTTCAGCAATGCATATTCGAATATGTATTTGGTCTAATGATATTTGAAGAATATGTACTTACGAACGTCGATTAACAATGGTAGCGCACTAAAATGGCTGTATTACAGGAAAATAGGTACACGCGACGCGCGTCGCTTTCCAATATTGCATGTACTAATTAATACATGTCCTTCGTGTGCCTTAGCAGCTGAACGTGGCAGCTTCGACGTCCTCGCGGAGCTTCTTCCCCTCCCGAGCCGCGGCCTTGGTCCGCGAGGTCTTGTGCTCCCTGTGGTGGTGCTGGTGCTGCTTCGATTGCGCTGCCTGCTGGCGCTCCGAGGCCGAGGAGGTCGTGGACGACGACGAGACCGACGACAAGGGCGACAGATTCCCTTCCTCCTCCGAGTCCTGCGAGTCGTCGTCCGAGTCCGAGTCCGACTGCAGATCCGGGATGTACTTCTTCAGCTGCGCCTTGAGTTTGCGCAGTCTCGCCGTCTCCTTGCGCACCTGCCGCAGCTTGCGGTCCAGGCGCCGCTCGTACTCGGAGATGGGCGACGCTGGATTGAGGCCCTCCACCACCTCATTCGACTCGCTGGGGTTGTTCTCCCGAAGTGCCGCCGGGATTCCCAGCGGCGGCAGGATCTTGGGCGACGATTGGTTCGCAGGGATCCCCGAGTGCGGGATCGGGAGCTTCAGATTGCTTCTCCTGGCCACCACGTCGTCCAGCTTCCGATCCTGCAGACGGTTGTCGACTTCCAACTGATTACTCGCCTCCGACGGCCGCTTCACGTCGACCACGGGGCCACTGGCGGTTCGATTCAGTCGGCGTTGGCGGCGCTCGGCTTCTTGGCGCAATTGCTTGTCCACCAGTCGCTTGATGGCCTCGTCGGCTTCGTGGCTCGCTGCTCGTGCCGCCATCACGTCCAGATTCGCGCGGTTGCGCTTGGCAGCATCCGAAATCTGGGCCGCGCGCAACGGTTTGTCTTCAGGTGCGATCAGCAGCACGACGCGGATGCGGCCGGCAGGCTTCTTGCCTTTATGCAACGGGAACCACTGCTCCAGTCTCTCTCCGGGACACAGGTTGGCCAGCGACACGGCGCACGCGCCGATCACCGGACAGAAGAACAGGTGCTGGCTCTTCACGCGGATGCTCAGGATCTGCGTGGCCAGCGTCACGCCCGGCCGCACGGGCACCTCGAAGCTCTCGTCCCAAATGGTCTCCGGCGGAGCCAGCGCGTTCGGCTGCTGGTGCTGCGTCCTCGTGCGCATGACTTGGAAGGCCGGCGGCGGCTCGTCCGTCACGGCGTCGCCCTCGGAGGCGGTGGAGTCGCTCGAGTCCTTCTTGCTCAGCGCCTTGTGGCTGCCTTCCATCATGGGCGTGTCCCCCAGATAGAGCTTGCAGTACGCGCCCTGCGACGACGAGTGCTGCAGCTCCTCGGCGCTGTACACGCGCAGCGCCAGCTTGTAGCGGGGCTCGTTGCCGGAGGTCGGCGGGGTCGTCGAGGTCGGCGGCGCCATGAGAGAATACCGATGCTGATGGTGGAGTGGGGGGTACGAAGAGGGTTACGCTGTTGAACCCACGTGCTGAACACAGGGAGGTGCTGGGGCAAGCTGGGGTTGCGGGGAGTGGGTACGCCGGGTTACGTTGGGTGGGTACGGCGGGTGTTATTAGCACTGTGTACTGTGGGCCCTGGAGGGAAAGTTGCGGAATGAGAGCGGAAGAGGACGGCGAATGCAAAGAAACGGCTGCAACGCAACGGACGGTGTTCGAACTTCGGTGGGGAGAGGTCGGCAGCTGGTTGCGAGGATTTCAGCGCAGCGATCCCGCGCTGATATTGACTTGATGAGGCGCGGCGTTCTGATTGGCCGGGACGAATAGGTACACTTTTTGGAGGGAGGTCCGGCTCGTCTTCTCCGGAGGTGATGCAAAAAAAACCATTGTCGGCCATGGTTTTTCCATGAAATATTGGAATATCCACTCAATAATCGCAAATCGAAGCCAATTCGATTCAGAGGCTGGAATATGTGTGACTTTCACCGCTGCATGTACGTGTTGCAACGGCGTCGCGAATGAATGGCTTCACAGACAATGCAGTCGTCTTTCGCGCTCCGCCACGCTAACATGTACAGTGGTAGATATATGCATATCAGTACCGGTGCGATAAAGTCGGAAGTCTGACTACATGCGCATGCTCGCAGCTCATTTTCATTGAGCTATGTACATTTTGCATGCACATGGCTCAGCCTAGTATATCTACAGTACAATACCTCTATTTCGACTCCGGTTTTCGGAGCACCTACATGCACCTGAAATTAACTGGCGATTGCAAAAGATTTGCCTGGAACTCTCCCACCAACGGATCTGCATGCGCCGCGCAAACTGTTCACTTGCACTTGAGTTCAAGCAGCAAAAACGCAGACCATTTTTTCACAAAATGCTTTGCAGCAAGTACATGCTTACCGTAACTTGAAGGGAGCAATGCTGTAGCCACCATGCTCCGTCCCTCTCTATATAACAGATGGATACATTCCACACGTATGAAGCGATGGGTTCCCCAGTTTGCATTTTTGCACATGGTGCATGTACACGCACATGTCTTGCAAAGCGTACGTGTCCAAGGCGATGGGCCATTACTCACCTCAATATTTTCTGGAACCCTCGGTGTAACACGTCAAATAGTCATCTAGACGTCGCCGAGGTGTCTTGATGCATTTAATCAGTCGGCGCTGTTGGCACCATTGATCTGGTTGAGCTCCTGCAGCAGATGGCGCAGCTCCGCTTCACGGCCTCCTCGGTCCGGCCTCCCGCTCCGAAGACTGAGGTCCCTGTCCTCCTCCTGGTCACCAGGCTGATGACCGTCGGAGGCGCGGTCGCTGGATACTCTTGACGCCTCAAGGAGAGTGGATCTCGTCCGAGTTGCGTCCCTCTTAGCGCGGATGGGCGACGTCGGGAAGCCATCATCTCGGTGCTGCAAAAGATTGGCATGGTCAGTAAAAACGACAGAGAGCGTTAGGCCAAATATTAGAGACTTTTGCACCGAAGCCACGATCTGGCAAGTTGCACAAGCGCCAACCCAAACCTGCAAATTTCTGGCACTTGGCTTCTTCCCGTTTGCAATGGCATTCAGCGACGACCGAATTTCCTCCATGCGCTTATCGAAATCTAGAACGCACAGAAACCCACAGAAACGGGTGGTCAAAATAAGATCCCAAACGCATCGCAGCTCGGATTTGACTCCCTCACCTTGGAAAAGATGGCCGGCCTCAGATTCCCCCGCTCCGAGGGGAGTGCTTCCGACCGACTCCGAGTCCGCCGAGGCTCCATATCCACGGGACTTCAACCCCGGCGTAAAGAACGTGGATGCTGTAGATCGTGACGACACCTCCGACTTCACAGAAGACGGAGGCGACTCGTTGCTGGCCACTTGGTTCGAAGCTCCTCTCGTTGGCAGCTCCGAGACGCGGGCTCTTGAATAGCCAGAGCCAAAGGCTGGCCTTCGACTGCGAGCCATCCCCCTTTGCTCTTCATCCGGCCTCTCCGCGTCCTCACTCTCGTCGTCGGACTCTTGGTTGGTCGTCGTGGCTGGAACTCTTTTAGAAAAATCTGTTGCAGCTACTGATTTGTGTCTGGTTCTCGCTTGCTTCCGGTCGATGGCCGTCTCCGGAGCCTCGTGTGGCTGCTGGAAACCCCTCGCCAGGCGACTGAAGCGCGTGCGCAAGGCGGCCAGTTGGTCGAAAGTCTCCGCCGCCAGCTGCGTCGCCTCCTTCTCCAGCTCGACGTTCAGTACTGGAGTGCCGGTGCTCGGGTCGCTGCGGAAGAACGCCCGATGCAAGTCCACCATGTCCTCCACGCGGATAAACACCTCTCGCATCTGCTTGCGGAAGGCGTACAGCTCCTCCCGCCGCTCGCTCGAGGATGTGGTCGCCAACCTCGCAGACTGGTAGGAAGGCGATGAGATCCGAGGTTTCTCGGAGTCTTCCGAGGCAGCAGAGCACTGGGTCTCCACCTCCAGACAGCACAAGCTACTTCTGCTTGTGTCTGGCTCACTACGGAGCCGTGGAGAGGAGGCAGGAAGCGAGGCATCCGAGTTGGTGGGACTGCTGGGCTCCTCTCGGTTGGCCACGCTCGAGTAGGTCGACTGATCGTCATCATCAAACGCCGCTCGGTCTGTCTGCATAGTCGCGGGAGTCGCGTCTCGAAGCGCCTCGGACTTGACGTGGCTCTCATATGTCGAGGGCGGGATTGGGCTCAAGTGCTCAACGGTTGATCCGACCGTCGAGGTATCGTAGGAGCTTGAGTTGACGCCGTAGTCGTCCATTGACAAGGCACTCGATCGCCTTGAAGGCGCAGAAAGCGCCTCCATCTCACTTCCCCAAGTTGAACGTTGTCGGTCCCAAGACAAGGACCCTCTGAGGTCATGACCCAATTCTTCACGAGTATACGGAGCCACTTCTCGCTGATTGTCGTGCATTCCCCCCGCATCCTCATCGAATGCTCGTCGAGTAGTCCGTGGAGTCGAATCCCCACGGTCGTCCAGGCCTGTCGAGCCAAACAACCCGCCGCGTGGAGGCGGTCTCGTGCTTCTAATCGATGTCGCCACTGTCCGGTCGTATCCTCGCTCACTGGTCGACCGGCTCAAGTCGAACTCTGAGCCTCGGGAACCTGGCGGCGATGGTTCCTGCGGTCGCTGGGCCTCGATTCGTGGCGGCGGCTGTCGACGCCAATCTCGCTCTTCAAATCTCGAGGAATCGTAGTGATTGAGGGGATCCCGGGAGCCGTAGCCGCTCAACTCCGTCGCTCTTGGCGGTCCTGAACGGACATCACTATCAGCCGAGGTAGCGGAGTCCGCGGCCCAGTTGCCCACGTCCAATTGGCGCGGAAGAGGTCGTCGCGTTGTCCGGGTATTGTCTCCAAGCGGCATGTCGTGCTGAATTGGCTTAGGCGTCTCGAGAACTGAGCTACCAACAGCAATGGGCAGTCCGTCGCCTGCCTCCTCGGAAAGGTCGCAACACTGCAAAACCACCGCGGAATCCTCGCTCGAAGCCGCTAACCGCTGGCTTGGCGGGTTAAAACGAGTCGCTGTTACTCGCAGCGCTGTAGAAACAGATCAAAGCAGTCAGATAGAGCACAGCCGCTCCCATGAAAAGGCAAGGCAACAACGTACCTCGACTCGGCGAAAGAGCCTCCGGAGAGCTCCAGCTCCTGGTCGGAGTCGCTCGCATGCTCCAGTTCATCCGGTGCAGCTTGAGCTGCTTCTTCCCGTTGCTTCCGCTGTGTTTCGGCCGCTTCCAGCTCCTCTCGCTGCTTCTCCGCAGCCTTTCGAGCGAGCACACGCTGGCGATACACGTCAATCACATCTTCGTCCTGCTTTCTCTTCGCCTCCTCCTCAGCCTGTCGCCTCTCTTCCGCCTCCTGTCCTGGTGACTTCACTGCCACCTCCAGCGAGACACTGGGCTCCACAGCTTCCTCTGCAGTTTCGACACCCCCTTCCACGCTGTCGGAAGCGCTTTCAGCCTCTGAACTCTCGCCTTCGTCACTCCTGGGGACCTCAGCTGACGGGGCTCCTTCACCAACTGGAGCCAACGCTGCCTTTTCCGGTAACGAGGCATCCCGCCTGTCCTCCAAACCTTCCTCCACCATCAGCGGATCGCTGTTGCCAGCAACGTCTTCTTCACCCTCGAGTGCCTTCTCCACTTCCTGCTCCTTCACTGCTGCTTCCTGGGCCTTCTGACGCTCTTCCGTCGCCACCTCCCGCTGTTTTCTGGCTTCTTCTTCGAGCCGTACGGCCATTTCCCGCTGCTCGTTCGCCTCCTCCTCCTGTTTCTGCCGCTCAGCTCTACGACCAGCCTCTTGCGCCTCCAATTGAACTCGCTGCCTTGCTTCCTCTGCCTTCTGCCTCTCCTCCTCCTCCAGCTCGAGCTGTCGTTGGCGTCTGGCTTCCCTTTCTTCTTCATCTTTCGCCTCTTCGACTCGCCGTCGATCTTCATAGGCCTGTTGATCCAGCGCTCGCTGTCGCTCCTCAGCCAACCGCTGCTCCGCCAGCTTCTGCTGCAGCTCCGCAGCTTCTCGAAGAGCCGTGCGTTTTCTCTCAAGTTGCTCCTGCAACTGCGCCTCCTCTTCCGTCACCTGTAGCTTCCGCCGTGCTTCCAGTCGCTCCTCCTCGTCGAGCCTCTCCTGTCGCAATCGACGCATCTGGTCCTCGAATTGCGTCTGCTGCTCCGCCAACTCCCGCTCTTGTGCTTCAAGTCGCGCCTGCTTCTGCTTCTCGAACGCTCGCTGCTCCAACAGCTCCCGCTCAAGTCGCTCCTGCTCTTTCTTCAGCTTTTGAGCCTCTTCCGCCCCTTCATCCCGAGGCAAAGCGGGCAAAACGATATCTTGAACGGCAGGAACCTGCTGACTCAGCGTCCCAGAAGCGCCAAACCCAGCCTCACGTCTCTCCATTCGCTCCAATCGACTGCGATCCGGAAGATTCGCCATCATTTCCATCATTTTCATCATGAAAGTGCGTTCTCCGCCTCGATCCGACGCATTCATCGCCATTAAATCCGCGTTGTTACTGTTTGTGACGCTCCGCTGAGGTCGAGAGCTGGTGAAATCTCTCGGAGCGGCGTGTTTGGCGTTGATCGTGGCTTGCGCTTGCGTCAAGAGCGAGTTCAAACTCGAAACGTCGTGGCGCAAAGCCTCCACGTGCAGCTTCTCGTCCTCGAATTGGCTCTGGAACTTCTCCGTCGTGGCTTCGCTCTCGGCCAGTCGACTCTGGACGTCCCGCAGCTTCGTGACCAGCTCGTTTTCCTTCCACTGGAAGCGCTCGCGCTCCTCTTCCAGCAGCTGGAGGAACTTCTTGCGCTCCAGAACGACGGCGTTCGCCTCCTCCAGCTTCAAAGCGAGCACCTGCTGCTGCTGCATCTTGAGTTCGCTGGTCAGCAACTTCAGTTGCTCCTCGGAAGCCTCGCTGTGCTGCCTCGCTCGCGCCAATTCCGCCTCGAGCAGCGTCTTCTCGGTCGAAAGGCGAGAAGTAGCGGTGGTGGCGGTCTCTAAATCCCGTTTAGCTCGATCCGTTTGAAGTTCCAGATCTGCCGCGTGGGTCTGTAGACGCTGTTTTTCATTTTCGAGCTGTAGAATCGAGTGCTGCGACGACCGTAAGGCATCGCCCGATTTCTGTTTTTTGCATCAAAATACGACATTTGCAGTGTTAGACACCGCGAAAACCATGCAAAAGCGCGTCCAATGTAGTTGCAAAATCTCGATCTCACCGATAAAGCGACTTCCAGTCCCGCAATCTCCTGCTGCAACGTGATTGTCTGCGTCTTCAGCGCCTTCAGCGTGCCGAACTCGCCCGCCAGACTCGCTTCGCGGTCCGAGAGCTCGTCCTGCCGCGTTTGAAGGTCTTGCAGCGCCTTCTGCCGCTCCAATTGCCACCCTCGCTCCTTGTCACGCGTGGCCTGGGCCACGATACCCTCCAGATTCGCCTCTTGAGTGCGCACGCTCTCCTCCCAGAGCTGGAAGCGCTGCGTTTCAGTGGCGAAATGGCGGAAATCGCTCTCCACTTTCACTTGCAGCTCCGCCTCCTTCACGCGCAGTCTCTCCATGTCCTTGAAGAGTGACTGCCGGGTCTCAAAGAGCGACGTCTCTAACTGCGTCCTCTTGGCCACGAACGCGAGCTCCAGTTCCCGCTCGCGCTCTTGGAGACGACTCTGCTTGTCGCGATACTCTTGATGCAGCGAGGCTCGGAGGGAATCCACCTCCCGGTCGAACCGCTTGCGCTCCTCAGCTCGAACCAACGCGACTTCGGTCGTCTTGTAGCGCTCCAGCTCTTCGCGAAGGCGCTGCTCGCAGATGGCGTCGTACTCCAGTTGATACTGCACCATCCGCTCTTCCAGAGACGTCTGCGGCTCCAGCTTCTGCGCGGCGCATTCCGCCAAATACGTATTTTCCACACGTCGTAATTGGTTTTCTGCATTGCAAAACCGTTAGTTCAAAAGCAGAACATTTGCAAAAGCGAAAGCTCAGTTGGAAAACCCGCACCTAAGACGATCCGATGGTCGAAGCAGTCCATGGCTGTCTGCGTCCCGGACTCCATCGTCACAAGCCGGAAGCGCCGCATCAGTTCTCGGATGAGCACTAGCAGTAGGGACTGCCCGCTCTGCGTTCTCTCAGCCTCCTAGCAGGCCAAATAATACACACTCGCGCATGTTAATAATCACAGCAACGTATACACAAGAGATCTTGCAACGCATTACCAGTTGGGTTTGCACGTTTGCGTCCACATGCAACATCTGCATTGCAATGCAAATCCAGTCATCACACCCCCGCAAAATTGTCAATTCCCTTAAATCGCGCTTTTGCACATTTTCATAACAGCAAAAACAAACCCCACCTCCAGGACTGTGGCGCTATCCACTTGGTTCCGCGAGCCGCCGATCTCGGGGATGAACACCGCCAGCGTATTCTCCAGGCCTTGGCTCGCCAGAAACTCCGCCACGAGGCCATGCAGCAGCTTCTGCTCGGGCGAGCTGCTCTCTGCATCCAGCCGCGACTGGCTGGCGTCGTCTCCATCCTGGTTCTCCCGCTGCTGGCGCAGCTTCTCAATGAACCGACGCCGCAGTTGCGCCTGATCAAAAGTGATACAAAGCACGGTTAAATCCGAGCCACATGGAAGAAGAGGACGCAGGCGGACGACGCACCCGGATGAGCTCCACCGTGCCGGCGTCTCGTATGGACTGGAATATGCCCTCCTTCAGCTGCTCCAGCGACATGAGCGCCTTCCCGTCGCCGTCGCGCGCGTGCGGACTCGCCGCCATGCCTCGACTGCTCGCGTCCGAAAGATACTTACTTGACTGCAACTTCCAGTTCGCGTCCAGTTGGGACGGTAGCATTAGTATTTTTTAGAGCAGTTGTGGGAGCTTGGTACTTACTACTAAGAGGCGAAGTACTATGGAATCATCAACACGGTTCACACGCACGTGTGAACTATATGTAAACTAATCCACCCACTTTACGGCGGCTACATGTAGCCAATGGGCTGCATCGCTTGTGAAGGAATGAACACTGGTGTTACCGCGTTGCTGCCGCTTCTCGCGCTGTCCTCGGCGTCTGCGGGCGCTCATATCCACAGGGATTCGTCCTCCTCCTCCTCCTCGTCGCTGGAGCTGTCTTCCCCCTCCTGATTGGCGGACGTCATGACTTCCGCCTTGAGCCGCTCCAGCTCCTTCTCCCTCTCCTCGTCCCGCTTGAGTTCCTTCACCTCGTCGCGCTTGGCCTTGTTGGCCATGAGTTTGTTCACCACAAGCGCCGCGCGGATCTTGTCCAGCGTTTCCTTCGGGATGTCGTTGCGCACAAGCTGCACCATGACCAGCGAGCGGTTCCGCAGGATGGCGTCCAGCAGCGCCTCGCCGCCTTCCGCGCCGATGCCGTTGTTCGCAAGCCCCAGGTACTTGAGCGAGATGTTGAACGGCAGCACTTGGGCGATCGCCTTGGCGCCGTCGTCCCCCAGCTTGTTACTGGACAAGCCCAGGTGTTCCAGCGTCTCGTGGCCGTACAGCGCGTCGCCGATCGCGCCGCAACCCACGGCCGTGATCTCATTGCCGCGTAGATCCAGATGTTGCAGCGTGTTGTTGGCTCGCAGCATGGAGCCCATGGCTTTCGCGCCGACGTCGCCGATCTCGTGGTCCGGTAACAGCAGCCGCAACACCGTGCGGTTGACCTGGAACACGCGGCCGACCAGATCGCCGCCCGACGCCCGCAGCTTGCGCTTCTTGGCCGACATGTCCTTGAGGTCCAGCTCGCGGATGCGGTCCTGGTTGGCGCGGATCTTCTCCAGAATCTCCTTGAGCGTCGCGGCTGGCCGCTGCGTCACGTACTTGCCATTTGCCGCAGATCCTAAGGCCAGGGCCGAGAGCACGGACGTCAGCACGTCCAGCTCCGCCTTGGGCGGGGCCGGGGCGCTGGCTGCTTCGCTCATATCGACGAGCGCTGGGGCTTCCTGAGGTTCGAGAGTGTGAGATGCGGCTGCCTTTCTGGGTGGGAGAGCCACTCCACTGCCTCTGGAAGTTTATGGGAACTCTGATTTTCTCAGAATGCGCATAGGCTACAGATACCGGTGTACCGGTATTACAAATGGAAGGTGGAGGTATACCGGTATGTTGTCGGTCATTTGGATGGAATTCTGAGCTATCCGCGGAAATGGCTCGCTTCGACACTGGAGAAGTCGCTTCGACCGCACTTGACGACGAGTGACTGCGCCCAGGACGAAGAGAGCGCGTCGAGGCGCACGTGAGTATGCCGAAGCGCGTGAACAAGCAGGGTTTGATGATGATGATGCCGGATCATCAACCCTGCAGCACTTGCTAGAATGCGTGTACAATGTGCTGGTCGGGCGAGGCGGCGCGTGGCTGGCACGCGCCATGAGCGCTCATTCAGCAGTTGGGTACAGCCGCCGATGAGCTCAGAGGACTGCCGTCTATGCCTATTACAGCCGCTTCAACTGCCAGTTGCTCTAGTATTGCACCGCCCGTACCACCGCCATCTCCATTACTTTTGCTGTTCGCTTCTTGGGAAGCCCAGACACAGATGGCGCACAAATGACGCCCAAGCGTTCAGCGTCCGCGTAACTCACACCCCCTGGGTGCTATAGCGCTGTTAACACGACAGAAAGTCGGGCAGAAAGCGGAAGCAAGTGGCTGGGTACGATCTGCGCCGATCCAAATCACGCCGACAAGAAGCTCCATCCCATTTTCCTCCGTGGACGCGTGCCTCCAGTCCTGCCAAACGGCAATTGGCATTGCTACCGCCAATCACCGCGTCGCTGGGGCAAGCGCCGTCACTTTCTCAAGCGCTCTCTCTGTCGAAAATGGTCGGTGCAACGGATTAATTAATCGCATCGAAGCGCTTGCAGGCCTAAGTGCTAGGGTCAACTGGAGCCTTCAGTGTTGTAAGATCCTCCTCCTCCTGCTCTCCAGCATCCAGCAGCTCCGCTCCAGCGTTTGTCATTCCCCTTTTTGCTCTCTCTTGCAGCCGCATCAACCCCCACTCCACCGTCGACGCCACCCACTCCACCCAGTACACTCCACGAACATGATGAAGGCCGTCTTCACTTTCACTGCTTTCACTGCTATTGCTGCCGTCCATGCCGCCGACTGCGACGTCGCTGCGCTTTCTGCGGTTGCCGCTACCTCCGATGCCTCGACTTGCCAGAGCGCGAGCACCTTCGCAGTTCCCGTGAACTCGACGGAAGGCTCGATCCTCACCAGCTACGACGCCTTCTGTGCCAGCGAAGCCTGTCTGGAGGTCCTGGAGGCGCTGGACGCGATCACAGAGTGCACGATCGACGGCACGGCGCTGCACGAGAGTATCGTGCACCCGATCGAGGACGCCTGCAGTGCCAGCACTGCCGCTTCGGGCCACGAATCGCACGAGAGCTCGATGGCTGATATGGAGATGGAGGACTCCCACGAAGCCATGTCTTCGACGTCGGCTGCCGAGGAAGCAGGTGATTCCGACGACGACACAGACTCGCACGACGTCGCCAGCGGCAACTCGACCAGTAACAACGCCGCCAGCAGCAACTCGACCAGTAACAACGCCGCCAGTAGCAACTCCAGCAGCAACGCCACGGCCACGGAGGCGCCGGCCGCGGCGTCGTCGGCGTCAGCGATCTCGGTTGCCGCCGGCTCGGTCTTCCTGGCTGCTGCTGCGCTGCTCTTCTAGGCAGATGAGCGTCCGTCCCATCGGTAAAGCACAGGCTTCTCGCCCCTAGAAACACTTGCTTTGTCTGTCTACGCTATTGCAGAATACACGTGAAATCACTCAAGGTATCCTCACGTCTCGCCTAGTTGAGACGATACTGCATACGCTGGCGCCGCGACTCGAGAGCTCTAGCAGGTCTAACGGTAAGGTTGGATACATCGGTTCAAAGCTAAGCGTCCTCCGTTGGACAACGTGCTGCGCTTCTTCGACGGCGTCCAGTCCCGACAGAAAACTGGCCAGCGTCCAGTGGGAAACGCCCTTTCGTGGCTTGCACAAGCGAGAATCCATCCATCCATAGACATAATGGCGTTAGTTCGATTTTCGATTCCAGGTTTCCTCGCCACAGTTTCCGCGTTCTTCCATCTTTCCTGATTTCAACGTCACCTGTCGTCCACACGCAGCGGTGGCTCTGGTCTCTCAGCATGGCGCGTGACACATGGCGTTTCGAGTCTTACCTCGCTCTCTCCCTCCCAAAGCACCCACAAGCCAGACTCACCCCGCGCCTTCTGGCCACGAGGAGCCAGTGCTCTGACTGTGCTGCCCACAGCTTCAGCCATGCTCTCTCATTCTCCAATTCCCCTCGCGTCGAGCACCTCCACCGTCCCCCTCTCAGCCCCAACTCCCCACGCACCATGAAGCTCTCGTTCGCCTCGCTCGCCGTCGTCGGAGCCGCGCTGTCTGGCCTCGTCACCGCGGAGGAGTGCGCTCTGGACCACCTCCAGATGATCCTGAGCGACGCCAACCTCGCCACCTGCACCTCCGACTCGGGCTTGAGTCTGGCCACGGCCTCCAGCTTCACTACCGACCAGGTGATGAAGGTGTGCGCCAGCTCCGCTTGCATGGCGCTCGTGGCAGATGTGAAGGCCATGAACCTCGGCGACTGCACGTTCCCCAACTCGACCATCGCTTTGCAGACTGGCTTGCTGGACCCTATCACGGCGGTCTGCGGGAGCAGCGGCTCGATGGGCAGTGGCTCGATGGAGATGTCGTCCAGCGGCGACACGAGCGTCGGGGACTCGTCGACCGTCGGTTCCACTGCCGCGGACAACACGGTGGGCGGAAGCGGCTCGACCTCAACGAGCAGCGCGATGACTCTGACTGTTGGTGCCGTCTCGGCGATCGCCATGGCGGCCGTGACGGCCCTGCTTTAGGAGTCTTTGATGGAGCAAGAGTGAGGTTGCTGCATACTTGTATTCTGTAGTCAGGCATTTCTTACGTATATTGTGAGCACCTCTTTAACCCGAAAGATACGATTTGCATCTCTTCGTTCGCTAGTTCCTTGGTTGCTCGACTGGATCCGGGAGGCATTACTTGGGTAGGAAGGGCTGCGCCTCGCCTCCATGCAGCATGAAGTGGTTGTTCTCGGCGTAGAACACGTAGTGCTGCAGGATGAACACGACGTCCACAATGATACTCACAAAACCCAGTGAGAACTTCACGGGGTCACCTGTCATCGCCGTCCAGTCGTGAGTAGCAGCGCTGTCTAGCACTTGCTGCCCAATAGACAGCAGCCCGCCGGCGATGTCCAGCAGGACGTTCCAGATCGTCCAGCCCACGGTGGACTTCCGCTGGTAGTTAAGTGCGATCTGCGGCAGACACTTCACCAGCGTCGTCATGAGCTTCACGTAGCTCAGCAGATACAGCCAGTTGAGCGTGTTCACGACCGACTGCTCGTCATTCCCCGTCGCCAAGACAGCCACGCCGAACAGCAAAGCAGCCACAACAGTGCCCCCGGTCCACAGTATGGTCGGTTTGCTCACGGTCTGGCCGCCACGCGGGTATATCGCGCACTGCACCAGCGAAACACTCACAAGCGCGGCCGCATGCAGTGCGAAGAAGACGTCGTTGAGCTCCACGGCGTTGCGGTGGCCGTCGTGACGTCGCATGTACTGCTGCTGCACGCGGTCGCTGTAGTAGAAGGCGCAGTTGAAGATGGAGTAGCAGGTGAAGCCCAGCAGATTGAGCACCGTGTAGTCCAGCGAGAGCCCCACCACGCTCTTGCGCGAGTAGTTGAGGAACACTTGCGGGTAGAAGCTCACGCTCCAGCAGAAGAAGTAGACCCAGCCCACGATGCTGGACACGCGGTTCCACGGCGCCGGGATGTGCGCGTTGGCGTCCAGACTCAGCCCGAAGGCCAGCCCCGCCGCCGCGATCAGCAGGCTGACTAGCGCCACGCGCCGGTTCACCGAGAGCTCCATGAAGGCGGGAGCCATGACGAAGGAGGATCGAGTTGTGAGTGAGCTGCTGGGTGAGTGCTTATCAAACGGCTTTTGGGGGGTTGCGTCGTTCTGGATGGTATACCGGTTGACGAGCGGTATAAAGGGAGTTTGACTTGGTGTTTGTAAGTGAGTGGGTTTAGACGAAGGTTTAAAGGTTTGGTGCGACGGACGGGTCGGAGAGGTGTATCGCACGAGGAGAGCCAATCACAGAGCGATAATCGTGCACCGAAGCAGGAAACCGACCAATCACCTGGCGTTAAAAATGATGCGCAATCGACACTCTTAAGCGCACTGTTCGAGATAATCCGGTACGTGTCCTCTACCCAAAAGCCTTGAAAGCCCAAAATAAGAATCTGCATCATGTTGAAGTAAGGTCCTCTGGAAGGTCCTCATCGTCGCCGTTTTGGATCTCGTATCCCAAAATGTCTAACTCATTTATCTAGTTTCTAATCTACTTTCCAGTGTCTATCTCATTTCTAAGCTACATTCCAGTGCGAAGGTGTCTTCGTCAAAAGAGTCCATCAAGCTGTCTCCTATGGCAATGTCGCGTGTCGCACGCGGGTCTGGGCAGAACCCACCCACCACTTTAGACGACCACTGCACTCTGGGCCAGCCAACGCCGACCACCTCCTGCGTCGTCAAATCCTCAGACTGCAATCTCAACCACCTCTAGACGTCAAGCCCGACCGACTGCCGCCGAACCAAGGGGAACGGTGGAGAACATTCGCCGGTCGTGGAATGGACGCTCCGTTAGTATGCCGGCAAAACTCCTTAGCAAATCCCCGACCGACCGCGTCAACCATTCTCGCTTTTGTCGTTGGAAGACGACCACTCGGATTTTACGACAAAGTAGCCAGCCGACTAACTAGCGTCGGCATTCATCGGCACCGTTCCACGACGTTCTGGAGAGGGAGAGGGGAGACGTGCTGCGGGTCCGATTCAGCGGTTGGTCGGAAAAGGATAGATGGCACCCAGCAATTCGTCACCGTCACCGCCCCAATTCCAGATCTGCTCTTCATCGGATGCTTCTCATTTCGTCTTCTTCACTTCGCGGCAAGCCAGCAAGGCAATTTCTTGGACCTCGAAAAGCAGAAGACAAGCAGCAAAGTTGACGTCTCCATGGCCAGTCAGCCCGACCCAGATGACTCGCACGGCAGTCGGAGGGCGGCTCGCCAGCGACGACAGGCAAGACGGCGGGCCCAGTTGAGGCGGATGAAGGCCGCGCCGCGGTTCCAGCTGCTTCTAACGACCGGCGCACTCTTCAGACCCGTGGAGCAGGTCACCCAAGTGGAGGACGAGGATCTCCCGGTCGAAGAAGTCACTATCGATGACGAGGACATGAGGGACATGCGAGCCAACGTTGAAACCATGCAGCTCCAGATGCGCGACGGACTGCGCAACATCCAGGAGCTACGCGAGCTACTGACGCAGATGGCGGCTCCGCACCAACGCGAGCGAAGTGTCGGGCAGCAGCAAGCGTCCAACGCGTTTGTTCCGGGAACAACGTGAAGCAAGCGGAACCTTGTTCCCCCTCGTGCTAGTGACAGTGAATGAACGTATGAGTGCTATTCTTCAAACTGATCACTCTCCTCAACGGATAGGTTGTATCAGGATAGGACAGGTCTCCTCGCTGCAGTCGTCAGGAGCCGGAAGCTATACCTGGCCGCTAGCCGAGGAGACTTGAGTAACAGACGGACGGGTAGCGCTTCTCATTTTTGAACAAGATTTTTGCAATACACTTGCCAAGAAGCTTCCAGTTTGGGTGTGATACCGAAAAGCGCTAAATTATCTGCCAGATCTGACCTGATCTGAGCAGTGTTAAATATTTGACTTGTTTTATTAGAGCTGGTCAGATTTACCGTTTAGAAGAGCTACAGCAGTGAAATCGCCGAAACGACGCCACATCTTGTTTCAGCCTTGTTACGACGGCAATGACGAAGCGGTCGCCGTACGAGGACGGCGTCGTGGCCCCTCCCGCGAGGCGAAGGAAGCGTCCGGACGCTTCTGTAGGTGGATCGCCATCTCCTGAGGGTGCGACAGCACTCCCGACGACAGCAGGAGCCGCCCACATACAGGTTGCTCTTCGCTGTACCGTTTCGTTTACACGGCGGTTCATACCGAGGTTTACATTGCTCTGACACATCACCTTCAGCCTGCTGCACAGATGAGCGCGGACGTCTTGGCGCAGAAGAAGCTGATGCTGCCGTATCTGGACAAGATCGAGTACATCAACTGCCAGTTGCGGTACGTTGTAGGCTCCTTTAGTCGCCCACGAAGCTGATGGCTGCAAAATATGTACATTTGTTACCGAGTACCTTGTTACACGTGTAGACAGCGCGGTCTCCTGCCCGAAGAAGAACCGCGCGGCGGCGGCGTTCAATGGTCGTTAACGCCAGCTACCGAGCATGGCAAGTCCGCGACCAAGCCACTTCCTCATAGTGCACACCAATCTGCTATGGCCCGGAACCAGGACGATCAGGAGGAGACTCTGGAGTCTGTTCCTGTTCCTGTTCCTGTCAAGTTCCAGATCCCGATGCGAGTGCTACGCGTCCGTTATCCGCGCTTCTTCGAGGCTCTGGACCCCTCCAAGCCGCTTCCGACTCCTCGAGAACGCGGAATCACCTGGGTGTTACATCTGATCGAGGTGGTTTACAACGCGTTGACCGAGTTACACTTGCTACAACCTGGAACTTCTGGTGACGCCGACAAAAGTGGAACTCGCCTGGCCATGCCGCAGTTCACATGGCAGTTCCTGCTCCAGTCTCTGGGACTGCCCGACCTAGCGCAACAAGAGGCATTGGACCTCATGTTCAACCTCGAGCTCCGACGGGAACAGTTCCCGCCTCTGGCGCTCTTCGCCTCCTTCTTACGGGAGCTCCTGGACTCCGACACTCTGCTGTTCTTCCTGATCGTTCGCCACCAGTTGCAAGTCGAGCTGGACTTGAATCTCGCAGCCAAAGACAAGCAGACGTCCTCCTCTCAAGCCAAGAAGTTCCTCACCGCCGAGTTGGTCGAGTTCCGTAACCACCCGTTGGTTCCAGACGGCACCAAGCAAGTCTGGCTCTCGTCGACGGCATGTGAACACGTGTTGCAGCGTGTGTTCGACTTCTCAAGACGCTGTCGTGTAAACCAAACTGTAAACGGCTTCACGACGCCTCTCACCTTGGCGCAGCATGTCGTTCGAGAGCTTCTGGCCAATCAGTTCGCCCCTAAAGACGCTGGCTATTTCCCTGTCTCCGCAGAAACCTGGCTGGCTGCAATGATCCAGCTCTTCCAAGAGGTAGCAGAGGACATCCTGGCCCAATTTAAGTACAACGACGACGGTAGGAAACCCGACTGCTCGCTGGGAGTTGAGGCCTCTGACTCACGTTTGGCTGGGTGTTTGTGGCAGTTCAGGCGAATCCCTGACGAGTCTGTTGCGTCTGCGAGATACGATCACTCTGGAGGCCAATGTAGCCAAATGGCTGACGCTTTACGGCGCGCAAGAACGCGCTTTACGGCTGCAGAAGATCGAGTTCATGAAGTTACAGCGCAGTAACACGACCGACCAGTTACGCATCCAGCTACGATTGCTACAGAACCGGATCGGGTTGCAGGAGCAGGAGCTCTCGCATACTCAAGCCAAGATCAAAGACGCCGAGCGGCTCGTCAGCAGCGTCTGGCAGGACGTCGTGGCTCTGTCTCCATCCACTTCCCCGGCGTCTTCGGCTTCCAAGGAGCTGGTCTCAGTTCTCGGCCGCTTCGAGGCGCACGTCGCCCGGCTCCATAGAAAACACGACATCGCCGTCAAGGCGTCGCTGCTGCTGGCCGTGCCCTGGCAGCAGCAGCTGGAGGCGCTTAAACTGCGTATGATCATCCGGATCCAGCGCGCTTATCGAGCCAAACGACGCTCTCGCGAGATTAAACACCAAGCACGGACGAAACTCTCCGCCCAGTTACTGGAGCGTGAACTCAAGCTGAAAGCCCAGCAATTGGAGCAGAAGCGACTGGCTGCAGTGCGTGAGAAGGATATGGAGCGACATCAGCAGCGACTGAAGGCCAAGAACCAGCAGGAAGAAGAGGTGAAACGCGTTTTGGCGTTGAAACAGACGCAATTGGTCCAGAAAGCGCGAGAAGAAGACGCGAAGCAACGCGCTGCCATCCGTCGCAAGAAGCAGCTCCAGCGTATGATGGCACAGTGGAAGCGCTTCGTTGTGTTGGCGAGCAATCGGCGGAAAGCGCATCGGTTGTTCCTGAAGCTCCAGTTTTGCCAGTGGAAACGACAGTTTAAGCTGTTTAAACGACTGGCACGAGCGGCCAGAACGATTCAACGGTTTATACGACACCGGAGCGAGCGGAAACGGCTCCTGAAGCTGTTTAATCTGCGCCAGAAACGCAACAAAGTGGCCAAGAAGTACCTGCTCAAGGTGCAGTCGCGTCTAACCAATCGGGTGTTTAATCACTGGGTGGGTTTTACGCTCTCGCAACAGCAACTTCGAGCCAATTTCGCCGCGATTGTGCAGAAGCGAGAAGGCTATTGGTTTCAACGATGGAACGACTTTATCGCGATGTGGAAGCGCCGGAAGGTCGAGGCTGCGAGGTTGATTCAGCGCCAATATCGCGGACGCATCGCTCGTCAAGTCTTCCGTATGCAACGGACGCGTCATCGCCAAGCGCTCGCGATTCAAAGCGTATACCGCGGGTATCAAGGTCGCCAGCTTTTCAGCAGCCTCAAGGCGGTCCAAACCCTCCGGAACAACGGAGCAAACGCGCTTTTACGCCGCATCCAGCTTCGAGAGGCCGCATTGTGCTTCGTTTCGCTGAGACGTAACGTATATTGTCACCATCGCATTGCCCAAATGGCTCAAGCTCGGCAACTAGCCAGCAAACGACGCCTCCTGGCCGCGTGGCTGGGCTTCGTCGCCGAAGAGAAGGAGACGCGAGCTGCTCTCTTCCGTCTGCGATACAGCGCCGCCGTGTCGATTCAACGCACATATCGTCGTTTTTACTGCCAACGGCGGTACCTGGTGCTTCGACGTTTAAACCGAGCGGCGAGGAGCATTCAGCACGTGTTTCGAGGCTTCTTGGGGCGCCAGGCAGCGCTCAAGTTCCGCTGGGAATCCAACGCCGCTCGACAGATCCAGACGCTCTATCGCCGCCACCAAGCGCAGCTTCTTGTGCTCTCACTCAGGACCGAGAAGCTGCTTCTTGCGGCGTTTAAAGGCGACTATTCGACGGTTAAACGGGCGTTTGATCGCGGATTCTGGGACGTTCGAGACGCGGAAGGCAACGGCTTGCTCCATTTATCGGCCACTGCGGGCCATAAGCGCCTGGTGAAGCTCTGTCTGCGCTGCTCCTTGGACATTAACCTCGTGAATCGCCACAGCCAGACGCCCTTGCATCTGCTGCTCGCCAACCTGCCAGTGGCTACTGAGAGTGACTTGGACATGACGCGTCTTCATCAGGAGCGCGTGGCCTTAGCCGCCTACATGATCGAGCACGGGGCCTGGCATGAAGCTCCCGACACTGAAGGCTTCACGCCGCTGCTGCTGTGTGCTTCGCTGGGTCAAACGGAAGCGGTGGAGATGCTGCTGGACCATGGAGCCAATACGGAAGCCAAGACGTGGCAAGGCAACCTCAATGCTGTCCAATTGACAGTGGAGGGCAACCACCCAGCCACTTTCCAAGCTCTTCTCGAATCCAGAAGCTTCGATACTGGGGAAACTGGACAGATCACCCAGTTCCTCCTGCATGCCTGCGCCGGTCGAGGTCTTGTGGACTGCCTTCGCGTCCTAATCACTCACTTCCAGCACCAACCCGACGCTTGGCTGGCTCGGGATCCCTTGAATCAACGCGATACGGAGGGGTATACACCCTTGGTATACGCCACCAGCAACGGCTTCGTCGAGATCGTGCAGTGCTTGCTGGAAGCCGGGGCTTCTCCCGACCTCACCGACTTCTTCGGGCGCTCGCCACTGCATTTCGCGCTGCTGTATGACCAGCCCAAGGCTCAGGAGAGCATGGTGCAGCTCCTGGTTCTCTACGAAACGGACGTGAACGCTCGAGACACCGACGGAGACGTGCCGCTCCATGTGAGCTGCCAGACGGACGCGAGGCTGAGCAGCACGAGGCTGCTGCTGACCAACGGCGCCGTGCTCTGTGCAAATGCCCTGGGGAACCATCCGACGCATATCGCTGCTAGTCACGGAGCTGTCGCTACTCTCCAGCTGCTGGTGGAATACGGAGGCGACTTGAACCTCAAGAACTACGACGGCAAGACGCCGTTAGGCATGGCTCGGATGTCCGATCAGCCCGCGATCGTCCAGTACATCGCCGACGGATTTGCTCACGAAGCCGTAGCTTCCACTGCTCCTCAAGACCTCGACCCGCTGCTGGAAGATGAGCAGTCTCTGGTCGGACAAGAGCGAACGCTTGTTGAGTGGCGTGAGGCCGTCTCCCACGCCTACTGCATGGGTTCTTTGGCCGAATGGACGCAGTACATCGATGCGGAGTCCGAAATGCCCTTCTACTACAGTCCAGGGACGAGTGAGTCGCCGCTGTTCACATGGGACGCGCCGGTTGAGTTCGACGCCGCCTTGGGGGAGCTCTGGGAGATCGTGCGTGGCTCCACGACCGACGAAGACAGCAGCAGTGGCCAGGACGCAGTCCGCTGCTATCTGTACCACAATCGGGTGACCGATGAGCTCTCGACAGCCATCCCGCCCATCGACTACGCGCTCCTGCAAGACGTGGTGCAGCAGTCCAAACGCCACAAGCAACTGCGTCTGCGAGTCCGGAAGGTCTCGGCAGACGAGCTCAGTGCCTCCGCCATGGAGTACCTGCGCTTCTTCCGCGGCTTCGAGGCCGAACGCGCTCAAACGCGAGCGGAATTGCGTGCCGCGACCACGATTCAGCGCCATTTCCGAGCCAAACGGACGCGCTGGCTGATCAAGACGCTCTTGAAGCAGAATCGCTGCGCTGTGGAGCTCCAACGTGCCTTCCGCGGCCGTCGAGCAAGGCTCCAAGCCGCGTGGCTACGACAGCAACACGTACTGGCCGTTAAGCTGCAATCCGTTTGGCGCGGCCACCTCGCTCGTCAACGTGAAGCTCGCGGTCTTGGAGCGCAACGCCGTCTCCATCTCAAGCGAAGACTCGCCGCTCGTGTCATCCAACGCGGCTTCCGGCGCTTCGTGACGCGTCGGCGTCGCTATCGCGAGGTTCTGATCCAGCAACGCGGACCCAAGAGCTACTTCGACTGGGAGGCGCTCCGTCAACGCGCCGTCGTCCGACGTTCCTTCAAAGTCTGGGACGAGTTGGAAGCCCCGGCCGACTTCCCAGGCGTGCCGCTCTATTGCCATCAAGTCACACGCGTCTGCAGTTGGAGTCAGCCTCCGCCATGGATCGCGGAAGACCGGGCTGCCTTCGAGACTCGACGACAGCTCCGCCTCTGGGGATACACCAGTCGGATGCAACAGGCTGCAGTCACTCTCCAGTCTCTTTGGCGAGCTCGAGTGGCTCGTATCTCCTTCCGCCTGATCCTGCGCTCTGTCCACATCATGAAGAGCTGTGAGCGCGAGTACCTGGAAGACCCCACGCATCTCTCCAAGCTGGGCAACTACGCCCTGTATCTCCACACAGTGGAGCACGCGTACGACCGCGCGAGGCCATTGTACGGCCGTCTCTTGCGGGCGATGGCGCAACGCGGACCCGACTTGCCCTTCGTGCTCTTCTCGTATGGACTCTTCCTGTATATAACTCGGGAGGAAGACACCGCGCTGGTGGAGGAGATGATCTTGCGCGGGAAGCTGGCGGACCCGACCCTCGTCTCCTACAAGGTAGCAGTGCTGGGCTTCTTCCGCCAGGCTGTGCTGCTGCATCCCGAAGACGCCGAAGCCCACATCAACTACGCCGCGTGTCTTCACTGGCTCTACGACCAGTACGACGAGGCTGCCACGCACTACCTCCGGGCCTTAGCGGCTGCTCCGCACCGCGCAGGTACCTTGGAGATCTTCCAAGACATGCTGGATCGTCGACGCCGCATTGAGCGAGCCAAGCTCACGCCGAGAAGCCGGAAGGCCATGGACTCGCAACCTGGAGACGATCCCTTCGACGCCTTCGCCGTGTTCGTGCGGTGGCAAGCCAAGCAAGCGGAAGCCGAGGATCTCGCGCGCCGCCTGGCCTTCCAAGCCGCTCAAGACGCCGAGGAGCGACTGCAAGCGGCGCGGAAGATCCAGGCGCGCTATCGCCGCCGAAACGCCGTGCGGAAGGTCACGCGCCTCAAGCTTGAGTACAAATTGGCGGCGATCAAGGCCGAGCAGGCTCAGCAACAAGCTTTGTACAACTGCGTCGTCGCTGCCTTCGACGCTCTGGCTGCTAGCAACAAGAAGACGAAGAAGCAAGACGTCTTGAGCGTCCCCGTGGGCCAATTGGACGCCGTCTTCGCCGCTCTCCAGCTCCCCGTCTCCGCTTCAGAGCTCAAAGCAGCCAGCGCCTTGTTCCGGAAGCAAAACCCCAAGCTCAAGCACGTGAACGTGCTGGATCTCTGTCGGTTCCTGGAGAAGCAGCCGTCGCTGACTCGCCGTGCCGCTCCCGTGGCCGCTGGCGATGTCTCTTCCAAGACAGCAGCAGCCACGTGAGCGGCAGCGTAGGGGTTACAAATACATATATAATCTCATCATTGATCTAGAGTACTAAGGGAAGAGAGAGGGGTTGCTACACGCGGCCCAACACCCATCGCGACTTGCAGGCGTCCTCACACGACAGGCGTTTGCTCGGATCCGGATGCAGCAGCGAAGCCAGGAGGAACACGGCGTCCGGAGACAGCGTGGACGGGAAGAACCAGGTCGGGAAGGCTACCGGCGAGCGGCGGACAGGCACGGGCTCGCCTCCAGTTTTCCCGGAAGCCGGGGACGAGCACGGCGAGCCTGATCCCGCCGTTTGATTCTGGCTCCACAGCAGATTTGAGCCATTCAGCAGCAAACCCAGCATCGGCGGAGCAGCATGGAAGCTCGGGAGCAGCTCAGCATGTTGTGGTTGAGGCTGGGCGCTGCTGGAGCCTCCGATCTGGAAGTTATTGGCTTCGAACACCAGTTTCCCGGAGTGTGGGTCGCAGGGGAGAGCCCGTAGCCACTCCCCGAACTTGAGGTACCTCGGACAGGTGGCCAGGTCCCGCCCGAAAGGCAGCGTCCCCACCAACAGCCCGTACAGGATCACGCCGCTGCTCCACATGTCCGCTTTCCGGCCGTCGTAGCCGTACCGAGCGTTCTGCAGCACCTCCGGAGCCACGTAATGCGGCGAGCCGACTAGCGAATTCAGGCGGCGACAGCGTGCCGGGGCCAGTAAGTTGGCTCGCCCGCCTTCCTGGCCGTCCTGTTCGTCCCCCAGAGCCAATTGCGGCTCCTCCAGCCCGGCGCCACTGCTCACAGCCGCCACGAAGTGGGCGGAGAGGCCGAAGTCCGCGATCTTGAGCACGTCGGCGTCGCTGAGCAGCAGGTTCTCGGGCTTGAGGTCTCGATGCACAATGCCCAGTTGGTGGCAATAGCGCACGCCAGCCAGCAACTGGGCGAAGTAGCTCCGAGCCACATGCTCCTCCACCCCCGCGTCGCCTCGGATCCGGTCGAACAGCTCTCCGCCGTGCGCCAGCTCCAGGATCAAGAAGATCGTGGACTTGCTGGGCTGCACTAGCTCCAGGACGTCGTACAGCTGCAGGACGTTCTCGTGACCGCCGCCGATGCGTGCCCCACTCACACAGTTGCCTGTCAGTTGGTGCATGTGCGCAATCTCCCGGAAGATGCTGCGTCGGGCCGTCAGGAACGCGCGATACTTGGCCGGAACACGAGGCACCGCCGTCTCCTCCTCCTCTTCCTGGCTGTTGCTAGAGCCGCCGGACGCCGCTGCTTGCGGCTCTTCGTCGGTCCCGGGGACTAGCGACGGCTCCCATTGCCACAGCGCCACGCACATCTCCAGCGACAGCTCGCGGAGCTCCGGCGGCGAGCCGCTAACGTACCCGGCCAGTAGTTCGCGTCTCCGCGGCAGCTTCAGCCAGTAGACATTGGCCAAGGTGAGGCCTCGCGGATGCAGCACGGGGACCCCGGGCTTCACCACTTCGGCGCGACGCAGAGAGGAGGCCGCCGTGAGCTTGTAGCCCACGGGGTTGAGGATCTTCACGGCCACGGGCCGCTGCTGCCGCCGGTCTTGCGCCTCGTACACCACGCCGGCGATGCCGCTGCCCAGGTAGTTGCCCAGCGCGAAGCGCGGACAGGCCGTGGCGTCCTCGAACAGCTGGATGTGCTGGCCGTCGAAGGAGCGCACGCGCGTGGGGCTCACGTCCGCCTCGCTCAGCGGCATGTACTTGTTCTTGAGCATGCTGGCCATGGCGATCGAGTCAGTTCACGCGGAAGGAGTCAGAACGCGCTCTCGGCCGAGAGATGTGAGTATAGCGTTGCTTTGCGGCGCGTCGCGGTGGGTTATAGCGTTGCTTTGCGGGGCTTTGCAGTGGTTTGCAGTGTTTTGCAGTGTGGCGTCCGGATTTAGACAAAAAGACGCTTTTGGCAGCGCGTGGTCTGGTGTCTGGGTGTTGCGGGCGATCGGCGGCGTGTGCGCGATCGCGGGCGGCGTGGCGTGCTCGTTCGCTCGCGGGGGAAGGAACGACCGACACAACTCGCACGGCCGACGGACGAAGCAGGCGAAAGCGTGAATGCGGCCGGCGGAAGCACGAGAACTCGCTCACCCGGCGCAAAACGCAGCAAAGCGAAAAAGAACAGAGAGAATAAACCTGGTCCCGACGGTAGTTTACATTTGCACCGGCGTCGAGACGCAGGCGCTGTCACCACGCCCCAACCCCAAGCTTCCTTCCGCCTTCCAGCCTGTGACTCATCCCCCTAACCCGCAAGGTGGGACCAGTGCACCCCTTTCCCTAATTGAAATAGTGGGGCCGGGGCTTCTGGGTGGGGTGGGGGTGCTCTTTGCTGTTGGGTGACGATTTTGGATGCGGCGAGTATGCGGAGCCGGCCTTATGGTCGCAGGATCTGCTCGCCATGCAGATGCTGCCGGCCCCCATCGTCTGCCATGATACGCTCCGGAAAGGCGTCGCGTCATTTGGCTGCGCGCCGGACCCGCGGCGCTCGCGGCGATGTGTGTGCAGATGCAAACAAAGTCAGTCTTCAACCTGCGATTCAGTCGGATGAAGGAGATGCTGGGTATGAAAATTCGCTTTTTCGCTGACTTTTGGATTCAGCGCGCTGACTTGTTGTGTTGACGCGCATTTAGTCCAGTGGCAAATCCGAGGCGCGGGTGGCGGGCAGCGCGCTCCCTTTCGCACGCGGGGGTTCTAATCTTCTCGAGAAACTTGACGCGATCTGGGCGTCGGCATTTTGTGAAAATGCGCTCTCGCTCTCGATGCGGTGGCGCGGGACGGCGACGGCGACGGTCGCGGCCGCGGGCGTAAGATTATTCGGCTCGCACCACGCAAAGATTCCCATTTCACACGGCGACTGGATTGCTTGGCCGTTGGCGGAAGATATTTTTCGAGGAAGATCGGTGCGGAATAATTGAAATTAGAGAAACGGCGGCGGCGTTCTGCCTTTTTGCCCAGCGAGAGAGTGCCACTGCAGGCAGACCTGATTTCTAAAACCCTGTTTGAACTGGGATCTGTTCTGTTATTGCTTCAACTTCCGTAAATTACATCGCGCAATCACAGCCAGCTCTGTGTTTTCGCAGATTATCTGCGAAAAATATCCGCCCGCCCTCTGCAAGATCGCACTTGGAGGGTCGATGCAACGAATTGCGAAGCGGCGATCTAAATTTTACAGAACGTCTGCTCAGGTACACCTTATCAGGGTGAAAATAGTTTCGGAGAATGACAAATTCGAACTTTGACGAGCCCACTGCTGGGAAATTCCCTTTACAAAGACATGCGCGCCAGGAATTCAGAACGTGTACGCTCGATTAAGTATCCAGTTCAATGCCGCAAAAATGGTCAACTCTTCTCTCGGAAAATAAAAACAACGCGCGAGATCTTCAAGCGTCGCTGCTTGGGGCTCCACGTTTCCCACCTGCCCAGCGAAGCAGGCACCACAGTAGTATCTGCAATGTGCTCAGCCGGAATGGCGGCTCCAAGCTGACCACGATGCGCCTCTCCGCCCCGCTAAAACCAGCGACAGCTCGCCACTCTCTGGATGCCGAAGATACTGTGTTAGTGGGCATACTGCGCTGCCTCTCTTCTGCTTCTTTTTAGTTTACACGTCCAGCTTTGGGACACGACGCCCAGCTCTCCATCAAGGGAGAGCTCCTCTGCCATTCATTTCCGAGTGCACCTCTTATTCTGCGACTCGAAGCGTCGCGGGAATCCGCCAGCCGCCGCGAACGGTTACTGCCTCCGCCGCCAGTCTGGAGCCGAGCGTTCTTACTCTCTCTCTCACTTGGCGTTCTCTCCAGATCTGCGCGCGACCGTTTCCGTCGGTGGCCAATTCGCTCTGCGCTGCAGCCTGCGAGCGAGCGAGAAGGAGATGGACATGGAGAAGAAGGCAAGAACCTTGGTGAATGCAACCAGAAGGCCTTCTGCTGCAGCTATGATAAGGTATAGACGACGCAAGGAGCAGTCTCGACGATGGGGAACACACCGTGTTGATGGCAGTGGTGGATGATCACATGGCTACATTGCGGCCTTGTGGCAGTGTCAACTTTAATGGGAGTCTACAGTTGTAGAGCGCTTGAAACGGCGCTGGTGTCGTCCGTCACCAGTTCTTTAGGACTTCGAACGCAAGACGCAAGACGCAACCTGACGCGATGTTGAGAGGCTCGGACAGCTGCTCACCTCCATCAAGGCAGGAGCATGGAGATTGCGCTATTGTCCGCTCTGCTCTTCTCTCGCTTCAACCCTCTCCGCTTCCTCGTCGTTGCGCGCTCGCCACCATCTGCCAAGTTACCAGACTACTCCATCAGCTCTCCAACTGTCGGCTCACAGTACCTTCCATCCGTCGGTATCTTCACCGGTATCTTCTCACTCGCGAAGAGCTCCCTGACCGATCGAGCACATGGCGGCGCCGCTCCCCGTGCGCGAGGCGCTGCGTCTGGCTCTCCGCTGGGACTTCTCCTACGCGTCCGCCGACCCGCACGCGACGCGCTGTCTGGTGACGCATCCTGATGACGCGGCGCTCGTGGCCGAGTGGCTGGTGCGCGAGCTGCCGTCGCCGCCGCCTCCGAGCGTTTCCGAGGCTGCGACCGGCCCCACGACGCCTCCGAAGCGCTCTGGCGGCCGCGTCACTGGTCTGGAGGCGCTGCTGGAGCGCGAGTTGGGCTTCGGCGGCGCTCCGACACTCGACAAGCTCGTGGAGCCTCTGGCTTCGGCGCCTCGCGAGCTCCAGCAGGTGTGTAGACCTCCCTCAGAATAACTTATTGTGAGGGTTCAATAACTTATTGCTGACCTCCATTGCGAGCAGCTTTCGGCGCGTGAGATGCTGGAGCGGCTGTACCGTGACATCCCGTGGTATGACCTCGACGCGTCATCGCAGTTAGGTACCACGAGTGCTGACGTGGCCCGCGTGACGCGTCTGCTCTTCTCGACGCAGGCGACGCCGCGTCATCCGCACCTCCCGCCGCTCCGCGGGGTGCTGGTGACGTCGCTCGCATCTGATTCTGAGTCGCGTGACGTCGACGCGTCACCCTCTTCAACCTGCAGCGTCTTCGCCGTCTTCGCCTACCACACGCAGTCCCTCCAGCACGTGCTGACCTGCAACCGCGTCCTGCTGCAGTCCTCCGCCTCTCCTCCTGCCGATGACGTCGCTGTCGTCGATGACGTCGCCTCCGATGACGCGCTGGGCGACCTGAAGAAGCGGTTGGTGCTGCTGCAACTGCGGCGGCTGCTGCGCTTCCTCCACGCTCGAGGCCTGGCCTGCAACGGCCTGAGGCCGCAGGACCTGCAGCTCTCCGACACGCTCTGGCTCCAGCTCGCCACGCTACCTCAAGTCCTGGCGACCAGCTCCTCGACTCCATCTCCGCTGCCTCGGGACGTGGCGTCCTACAGCTCCCGCTCGCTGACGGACCGCTGGCGGACAGGGGACGTCGGCAACTTGGAGTACCTGCTGGCGCTGAACCTCGCGGCCGGTCGGCGCCTGGAGGACGGCGGACTGCACCCGTTCGTGCCGTGGGTCACGGACTTCACCTCCGGACCTCGTGGCGGCTGGCGAGACCTGAACAAGAGCAAGTTCCGACTGGCGAAAGGTGACGCGCAGCTGGATCGGTCGTTCACTAGCAGTGCCGAGCCGCACCACATCCCCGAGAGCCTCTCAGAGCTCACGTTCTACATCTACGCGGCTCGCCGGACGCCCATGCCACTGCTGCAGCGAGTGGTCCGCGGGAACTTCCAGGCTCAGGAGTACCCGGCGTCACTGGCGCGGATGTTCCAGTGGACGCCGGACGAGTGCATCCCCGAGTTCTACACGGACGCCACGGTCTTCCGCTCGTTGCACGGCGCCGCTATGGCCGACCTGCAGGTCCCCAGCTGGCGTCAGGAAGGAGCAGAAGACGACGAAGACGAGCTGACGGCCTTCGTGCGCTGCCATCGCGCCATGTTGGAGAGCGACGAGGTCTCGAGGAAGCTGCATCGCTGGATCGACCTCAACTTCGGCTTCGCGCTGAGTGGCGAAGCTGCTGTGAGGGAGAAGAACGTGCCGCTGGTGTCGCATGCGGCCGGCAAGAACCCAGGCTTCGTGCAGTTGTTCCGCGAGCCGCATCCGCAACGACGCTGTCGAGCGGAGGGGAAGACGGAGGAGGACGTTGCGAGCCGCTCGCCGCCGAAGCGCTCGACGGGACAGCAGAGCGTGTTGCGACCTCAAGCCACGACGAAGGAGGTGGCCGCCATGCTCTCCAGAGCGCTGCAGGTCACGGCGGACTCGCCCTCCACCAGCTCGTCGGCTTCGTCGCCGGCGACTGCCAGCGGAGCCGGAGGCCTGGGTGTCTCCGTCGCCAGCGACCTGGAAGCAGCACGCTTCGGATTGCTGCACAGCCAGAGCGGGTCCGGCGGGTCTGGGACTCTCCCCGGTCCGCCGGCCGCCGCCGGAGGGACTGCTACCGAGGCCACACGTAGCCAAGCCATGATGCGCAGTCTCAAGCAGCGACGTCGGGGCAGCGGGAAGCCACGAGCGAGGTCTCACGCCCACGTCCTGGGCGCCGAGCCACTCGTGTCGCCGCCGTCCTTCCTGTCCGCCGGCGGGAGGGACGCGGTGGCGCCGTCGCGACTCGGGAACTTGTTCCACACGGAGCCGTCCGCTGCGAACAACGGCGGCTTCCCGCTGCCGTCGGAGGCGGCGACGGGCAGTCCGCCGCCCGCGACCACCAGTCGAAGCTTCACGGGCGGCGGAGCTGGCGAGCCGCATCTGCGAGTGCTCACGGTCACCACGTCCGCGACGCTGGGCGGCAATGGCGTCGGAGGCCTCGGAGGCTCCGCCGGAGAGCGCGGCGAAGGCGGCGGCTCGGCTCCGCACCACACGAGGCATGCGTCGCTGGGCAACGGCAGCCCCAACACGGGCTCCCACTTGCTGCGCGATCTGTGGCAGCAGCTTCGCCAGCCGGAAGACGACAGTGCGGCCGGGCTCGGAGGCGCCAACGGTCACGGCCACGGCCACCGTCGAAGCGCCAGCACGGGCCACGACCTCATGCTGACGCTCGGCGCCGGCGACATGATGGCACTCTCGGACTTGGACGGCCCCGGCAGCGACGTCGGCGGAGGGGACCCGTCGACGCCGCTGGACGACGTGGACTTGAAGCTGCTGCGACTCGGCCTGCCTATCGTGTTGCCTGGCGCCGAGTCGAAGGCCGACTTGGAGGCACAAGCGAAGACGAGACTGGAGTTCGAGGCGCCGATAGCTGGCGACGAGAAGGTGGACCCGGTCTACGCCTTGTCCGACGAGCTGCTGGGCTCGACAGCAGCAGGACTCACTGTCTTGGAACGAGCGCAAGCCGCCGACCTCTTCGCGATGGGCTGCATCGCTGCCGAGCTGTACGCGCAGACGCCGCTGTTCTCGAAGCGCTCGCTGGAGAGCTACGTGGAGTCGTATCGCCAGCAGCAGCAGACGGCGGCGCCTCGCGTCTCCGAGCCTCGCGACGGCTGGATCTCCGACCTGTTGGCAGGCTCGAGGCAGTCGACAGCGACTCTCTGTCAGCCGCAGCTTCCATGGAACCACGCGGTCGCCGAGAGACTCGTCGGTCTGCCGCTCCACCTCAAACAGGCGACGCTGGAGCTTCTGCATCCGGATCCTCGCGAACGACTACGCTTGGCTGGTCGCCAGCCGCTGCACAGCGTCGAGAGCGGAGAAGCCTCTCTGCTGTCGCCTTCCCCGTCCACTGCGTTCCATGCTGCGCCGTCGCCGCCGTTCCCTCAGGACTTGGAGACGGTCTACACCTTCCTGACGCGACTACACAGCGGATCGACCCGCGACTGGCACACACGCCTCTCCGTCACGAGACAGCTGCTACCCGCTCTCACGCGTCTGCCTCCAGTGCCGTTCCGCGTGGCGCTACCCGAGCTCAAGCGGTTCTTCTCGCTGTCGGAAGCCGAGCGTGTGGTGGCCGCCGTGGTGTTCCTCCTGCCGGACGTGGCTCGACAGCTCGGCCGCGACCGCGCTCGCGTCGAGCTGCTACCTGACGTGCTGCGGGTCTACGAGAGCGACGAGTTGGCTCGAGCGCCGCTGCTTCGCTGCTGCCTCGCGGCGCCGAGCGTGCTGCTCGCCTTGCTACGCGCCTTCGGCACCGCCGCCGTGCTGAGCAGCTTCGTGCCCGTGGTGCTCGAGTGGCTGGTGCCTTCGTCGCCTTCCGCACCCTTCGCGGCCGAGTCCGCGGCGCTCACAGCCGTGGGTTGCGGGGAGCTGGCGACGCCGAGCATGCTGGGGCCGTCCCTCACGGCCAAGTACCTGCTGCCCTTGCTGCTGGCGCAGCTGGGACGCGTCAAGAGCCGCTGGACACACCTCGCGGAGGCCAAGACGCTGCGGCGCACCGACAAGAAGGCCGCGATCACGTCGAGCGAGGACGGCGCCGACGCCGCGTCCTCCTCGGCGCTGCACCTGACGTTCCTGACCAAGGCCAAGCTGTACGAGTCGCACCACGTGGCCGACGCCGTGCTGCAGATCTGCCGCGAGTTGGGCGAGTTCCCCGTGGCCAAGATGCTGCTGCCGCGGCTGTTCGACGTGCTGCCGCGGCTCGTCGCGCTGGCCGAGCAGATCGGCGCCGTGCGCCTCGAGGGCGTCCCCGAGGAGCTGGCGCGCGAGATCTACGTGCTGCTCCGCATCCTGCGACACGTGGTGCGCACGCTGCCGGACTCGGCGACGGTGCACGAGCTGCTGTCTCGTCGGGCGCGCAGCAACCTGCTGGAGCTGCTGGCGCAGACGGCGCCGCCCTTCCTGCATCCCCGGATGGCGGCCGCGGTGTTTGCCGCCGCGTCGACGAGCGGCGGCCGGTCCACGGCCAAGCACCAGGCGCTACGCAGCCTGCAGGACCTGCAGGCCGCCGGCACGCGCAGTCTGCGCGCCTTCACCGTTGTGGGGCTGGCCCGCACCATCGTGGCCGCGTGCCAGAAGCTGGGCGCCGAGGCCACGCTGGCGGACGCGGCGGTGGTGGCGGGCGTGAACCACTTCCTCAAGCGCTGCAGCGACGTGTACGCCGACCTGGAGGTGTCCAACTTCCAGTGGGACGTGGCCAGCGAGCTGGTCTGCGAGCTGTGCGTGCCGCTGCGGGCGCTGGTGGGCAAGGAGCTGTTCGCGCGCCACTTCCCCGTGGTGGAGGCCAGCTCGGTGCTGCAGCTGCTGCTGCTGCCTTTGAACGGCAGCAACAGCGGCAACGGGGCGTCTGGCGCGAGGCGCGAGCGCAATGTGGCTAGTCGCGTGGAGGACCCGCTGCTGTTCTCCCAGGTCAACGAGCGTCCACTTCGAGACACCGAGATGGACACCCACGACGAAGACGCCGACGACGAGAAGGACGACGAGGCACAAGACGCCGCAGCCGCCGCCGCCGCCACCGCCACGCCCACGGAGCCGGAGCTGCTGCGGTTCGCCTATCACGCCGTCCGCCTCCACTCCGTGCGCGCCACGAGCTTCCTGCGGCTGCCGTCGACGCTGCTCATGGGCTCCGGGTCTCGCGCCGCGAGATGGGAGGCGACGCTGCGTGAGGAGCTCCAGCGGCTTCAGCAGACGCGTCGCCAGCGGAAGGCGGCGGCGCTGGCGGTGACGACGAGCGAGCGCGCGGACGCCGACGCCGTGTGGCTCCGCGGGCTCGAGGACGCCGACGCCGACGCGTCCTCGCCGTCGACAGCCGCGCGGATGGAGCGCCACGTCCCGCCGTGGCCCTTCGTGCGCTCGGAGATCCGCCAGTCCATCCAGGCGCACTCCAGCGCCGTCCGCTGCGTCAGCGTGGACGCGGACGAGCAGCTGCTGCTCACGGGCAGTCGCCACGGCTCGTGTCGCGTCTGGCGCCTGGCGGAGCACCCGGTGCACGCCCGGGCTGCCGTCGTGGCCTCCGGACCGGGCGAAGGCAGTCGGCCGGTGCTGGCGCTGGCCCACTTGGCCGGGGACGGCGCGGACGGCGGGGCCGCGGCCGCCTCCGCCGCCGGAGTGCTGCTGTGGGACCTGCGGACCAGTCAGACGCGGCTGCGGCTGCCGTTCGACGCGACCAGCGATCCGGTCGTGGCTCTATCCACGACCACGACGGCTTCCTCGGTGGTCGTGGCGTCCACGAGACGCGTCGTGACGGTGGACGCTCGCGTGGGCCCTCGCGTGGTCTCGGAGTGGACGGCGGAGGCGGAGGCGTCCGCCGCCACGAGCGTGTCCGCCGCGACGTCCATCGTGGTCCACGCGGACAGCTACGTGGCTGTGGGCACCGCCAGCGGCCGCGTGGTCCTGCTGGACGCTCGGACAGGCCGCGTGGCCGTCCGCTGGCAAGCGCTGCCGCCGGGCTCTCGCGTGGCGCTTGTGGCGCAGCTGTCGGCCTCGCAGCTGCTGGTGCTCGGAGCCGACAAGGAGGCGCGCGTGTTCGGCCTGACGGCGCTGCGGCCGCAGCTGCGGATGACGCTCGCCGGCGTGCCGGAGGGCCTGCAGGCGGCGCAGGTCGCGGTGCACAGGGGCGCGCTGTACGTGGCCAGCGGCTCGCGGCTCCACGCCGCGCGGCTGCCGGCCGAGCCGCGGGTCGGAGCGGCCGCGCGGATGGAGGCCTGGCCGCTGACGGAGCCGGCGGGCGGCAAGGCCGGCAAGGGCCGCCTGGCAGGCCACGGGCTGGCCGTGCTGCCGCTGCGGCAGCTGCTGCTGCTGGGCGCGGAGGACGGCTGCTTGAAGTGCGTGGGTTAATTGCGCTGCTGGGTTAATGAGGAGGGTTATTGACGCGAGGTGTATGTTTTTGGCGGGGCTGTCGTAAACGTGTTGATGTGTGATGCGTTTTGCAGTGAACGTGTTGATGTGCGTGCGTTTTGCAGTGATCGTTTTGGTGCTTGGGCGTTTTGGCAGTGGCGACTGCAAACGTTTGCGTTAACACAAGACGCAGGCGCGAACGTGTCAGTGCAAAAGAGTTTACATGACAGAGGTTTCGACGGCGTAACAAGAGTAAAAGCACTGGGAAAAGAGGTTTATTCGAGTTGTCTCACCCCGCACGCACAGTTGCGGCGGAGTGAGCGCCCAGCTTCCTATGTAAAAGTACAAGTACACCGCGCGACGACGGCCGTCCGGGTCTCCGAACCAGCCCGTCCGCGCGTCGGTCGATCCCGCAGGCAGGCGCTTTTCGTCAGGCGCCGTCTGCAGCAACACGCCGCAGAGGTTCGCAGGCTCTAGTTGTTGAGGCCCTTGGCCTCGTTGATCTGGTTCTTGCTCAGCGTGGCGATCCAGCGGCGGTGCGACTGCCACTCGGCGCCCTTGCCCTCCTTGTAGCGGAAGATGTCCTGGCGGTTCTCCTTGTTCCAGTTCACGTCCGGGTGGCCGGCCAGGTAGCGCACGCACTGCGCTGTGCACAGCGCCGTGGCCACGCCGCAGGTCACCAGCACGGGCCACGTGCCGGCGTCACCCAGCCATCTCTTCGCAGCGCTCTGAGCAACACGGCCGGACATGGTAGACTTGAGGGGGAGAGGAGGAGGCGGAGGAAGGTCGGGAGTGAGGCTTCGGAGGCGAATTGAGGAATGAACGAGGCGGAGCGGGCGGCAGCAAGGCCAGCAAGGGGGCGAGAGCGCCAGGAAGCAGGAGCTTCGGCCGGCCGTCACTGCCGCTAGTTGCGCATCCGGTGCTGACGTCAGCACCCTGATACGGCATAACCTGCGGAACTACATCTTCAGAAACATTGTACTAACTCTCTTTTGCAAAAAGACCAACCTGTGATCACGCATCTCTCTGCAAAAACCGGTTTTGCGACATGATTGGCTGAAGAGCGCCTCCCAGCCGCGAAGCGCTCTCGTCCTCACGACGGAAGTTTGCGGTCAGCGCCGCTCCCCCCCTTTCCCATGTGGCCTGTGGCGGGATCAGGTGGGTGGACAGCGGCGCCGGGAACGCAAGGGGCCACTTTTAGAGCGCGCGGCCCAGCCACAACCGCCGAGGAAGCCGCGGGGACGAGGCCGCTCCCCGCGGTGGATGCGGGCGGCGGATATGCTGCGTAACGGTTTTGCTTCAGAAAGCGACGGGTGGGACAGGGGAGTTGGCGTAACCGCCGATCATACATTTTGGAAGATTAATCTGGTGGGGTTTTGCACACTCGCCATGCCTATCCTGTTGTGTTAAACCGTCGGGGGAGGTGCGCGTTCACTTCACATTTGTATGGACTCGCGGCGTCGGCCGCTCATCCGCATGGGAAACTGCCGCAAAGACACGGGCCAGTTAAGTGAGCAAGGTAAGACCATTCGCGGCGCGCGACATACAAACCCCAAGTGTAACTGTTTTTGTCATCGAAACGGAAGACACGTCGGTGGCGGTGTTTATGCGTATCTTTGCAGTTTAACACCGTCTTTTGCCGCTCATGCAGATGCGAGATGCAAATGGCCGATGCTGTGGTCTAACCGCGGAAACGTTCATCATTTTTAGCTAACCCGCTTGTCCAGTTGGTTGCACGTGTCTCCCGGCTATTTCAAGCATTCACTGGCTGCGGTGCGTCCCGTCTGCTCCGCCCCCTCGCCGCTCGTCTTCGTCGGCTTCTGGTCCTCCTCATAGTCGGCGTGGTTCATGAAGAAGAGCGGCGTCATGCCCAGCAGACAGCCGGCCGTGATGCCTCCGGCCGACGCGAAGAAGTTGCACCAGTGCGTGACGGCCATGTTGGCCTGCGCCTTGGAGAGCATGGGGTCCGGGATGCCCACGCGTCGCGCCATGGACTCGATGATGCCGCCCAGACTGAGCCCCACCACGTCGGCCACCGTGTTGCCCAGGGCGGCGGCGCACAGCATGGACATGGCGTAGGACGCGTGGAAGTGCGTCTCGATGGCGTCTCCCGCGACCAGCAGGATGAGGTTGTCCACGAGGCCGAAGCCCACGAACGGGATGGCCGAGCCGATCATCACCAGCTTCAGTTGGCGGCGCGTGGGCGGCGCCAAGGCTCGAGAGGAGAGCGGCGACGCCGTGTGGTTGCTGGGCACCGCACGCAGGCGGAAGCGCGAGGACAGCAGCGAGCGCAGTTGGTCGTGACTCAGCAGCCCGTCGCGGTCCGTGTCGGCTGTGCGAAGCGCTTGGTCGATCTCCTGCGTGTGTTTCCGCGCCACGCGCGTGATGACGTTGTACCGCTGCGCCTTGGAGAGCGAGTGGAACCGCTCCACGAGTGCGTCGACCGTGCTCTTGGGCTTGGGCTTGGCGCGGATGTGGCTCTTGGGTTTGGGCGGATGTTGCTGTGGGGGATTGCGATAGTTCGAGGAGTCCCAGAGCGACGTGGTGGCGGAGCGACGCATGGAGCGGCCTTTGCTGCGGTAGGAGCTGGCGAACGCGGCGCTGGAGCGTCTCTGCGCCTGGAGAGTAGAGCTCACGTTGCGAAAGAGCCGCATGATTCAGGGGAAATGGAGCGATGCGGACGGTGGTGGCTTGGGTATCGAGGGAGGATCTGGCGCTTGGGCTGGTGCCAAGTCGAAAGTGGCGCAGGTGCCCAGGGCTCCCCTTTGGAGATGGCGCAGTGGACAAATTTAGGTGTGTATGGCGATGCTGGAGGTATAAATACCCAGGCAGATAGCTGATAAGACTGCATGACGACTCGACTGCGGGGTGGAAATAGCCCAGAGCGGAGTGAGGCCACTTTTAAGGACGGATACATGCTTCGATACTTGCTTTGACTCTCCGTTCAGCCGGTATCGAGTGCGTACTCGTCCTAGCAGTCGCTCACTGCCTTCCTTCCACCAGCTTCACGCCCATTTCCGCATCCCGTCATGTGCTGTAGCGTGACGCTGCACCGCATTTCGTCCGCATTTTCAGGTTGAAGTGGCCTCCGACTCGACTCGACTCGTGCTGGAATTGCCAAAAGATGATCGTTCTTCTGATACCGCCGACACCGGTTTTGATAAAATTGCAGAAATCTCGTCTACAAGAGCAACATTCGAAATAAGAGCGATGTGAGCATGTATACCTCGTATACATGACTTCATCCTGGACGCATTTCCGTTCACGATCCTCGCTCGACAACATGCGATACAGGTGCGTCCGTTGCGTGCGTCCGTGCATATTGCGCGGCATGAGACCTAACGCTCCGTCTGCATGTCCATCCGCTCTCTAATACTGCGCGCAGTGCTCTGGCTGGGTCGCTCGCCGCGCTGGCCGGTTTGCTTGGGAAGGTAGCGGTCGCCATCCAGTGTTATCTGCCTGTCAAACCTCACTGCGCCTCACGATCGTCTCCCTGTGTATACAACTCCATCGACTATACAGCTCGGCGCCGATGGCGACTCCACCGCACTGCAGTATTTGGAGACGCAATGCCAGACCTCATGGCTAGCGGGAGCGCTCGTGTCCTGCGCCGTAGCGACGTCCATGGCGCGTGTGGCGTGTCTGGCGCTCATGCTGGGGGCCAATGCGCTCATGCTCAGCTGCTTCGTGAAGGGGCTGCACGAGACGGACTCGCTCACGGCTACAGTCACGAGCGCCGCCGTGAACTTCATGTTGTCTGCGACGGGAGGCTTCCTCTTCTTCCAGGAGCATCTACCGACGCGTTGGTTCCTCGGTGCTAGCGTCATTCTGGCGGGCATGGCGTGTCTGCTTTACGGCGACGCGTCAGTGTCACCCCCACCGCAAGAAGCCGGTGGAGACCGGACCAAGAAGGAGCAGTAGCAACCGCCCAAGAGCACCCATGCACATGTACCTCGCCATTTCCCGTGCAGCCAGTCAGCCGCACTCCTCGTGTGATAAAGCTACCTGTATAATTTTGCATAAGCTTCCGTGAGAGAGGTCAGTTCTGTAGCTTCCTCGAAAGCCTCGGCTCCTTCCGTTGCCTGTCTGTCTTCCATCTGCCAGTCCTAAGACCACAGAGCGTTACGCGTCGTCGTCATCGTCCTGGTCGTCGCCGTGTTCGCTCGTGATCCCATTGCTGCCGCAGACGTTGATGGCAGCGGGCCAGTGCGTGAGCTCCGCCAGCTCCAGCCACGGGTACGACGGGTAGCCGGCCTCTCCGAACCAGTCGCTGAACACGCGGAGCGACACGAGCTTCTGCAGATCCAGCTCCGGCTTGTCCGCGACGTCCTCGGCGTCATCTTCGTCTTCAATCGACAGAGCGGCGCCTTCGAAAGCCTGCAGCACCGCCTCGGCGCCCAGCTCGGCGGAAAAGCGCGCCATTTCCGAGCTCAGCGAGCTGCTCATGCCGTAGAACGCCATCAAGAAGCACATGAGACTCGACTTGAGTGTCTCCAACCGCACCTTGAGGTCCTCGCCAGCGTCTAATTCTCCTTCTCCCTCGTCCTTTTGCTCCTTCTCGTCGTCGTCATCGGCCAGTAGCGCCGCGCAGCACTTGAGCTTCTCCAACAGCGAGCCCTCGCACACCACAAACAGGCCGCAGACGGCCGCCCCCACGTCGATGGGGTCCTCCGGCTCGTCGTCCTCGTTCTCTGCGCTAGTGGCGGCCTCTTGCTCGTTGTCGGAGCCAGGTTCACGCATAAACACTCTCAGCAGCGCGTGCACCATCTCCGTGGCCTCGTCGCTCAAGAACCCAATCTTCTCCTCCCCATCGGCGCCTGGCAAGAGCGGTAGACTCCCGCACACATGTTGCAGCGCGCGCAGGAAGCTGTTGCGCTGGGTTTGCATGACGCTGCCGTTGCTGGCAGTGGGAAGATGCAGAGCCTCGAGCATGGCGCCCTGCAGCTCCTGGGACGTGACGGTATGCAGCTGCGTCTGCCGCAGGAACAGCTTGAGCGTCGCGATGTCCTCATTGAAGAACTGGAGCTCGGCCGCCTCCTTGGCCACGGCGAACACCATGATAGGCCCGTCCGAGCTCAGACTGATGGCTCCTATGGATTCGCGGGGGTCAGGTTTCTGGCCGAGGCCAGCAAGTCCCTGAGCAAACGGCGTCGAAACGATGTCGCTCTGTCGCACCTGTCTCCGTCGTGTCACGGGCTTCGTCGAGTGTTCGATGGGCTGCACAGGCTCAACAGGGAGTTGAGTCGCTGTAGACAATGGGTCAAGTCGCTGTGAGCCCATGACTGGAGCGCTACGCTTGCTGCGGTAGGAAGCCGGCCCGCCCGCGAACGACGCTGACGCCGCAGCGGACAGCGTCGTGGACTGCTCTTGGAACTCCTGCTGCTGCTGCCACTTCCCCACATCCAGCAGCTCCACCCACGAGATAAGCTGATAGCCGCCGGTGTTGTACCATTCGCCAAACTGCTCGAACGTCACGCGCGCCCGCGAGCGAGCACTGCCGTAGCCGGCGAACCCACCGGTGGCGTTCCCATTGCCGCCGCCGTTAGCCGTCACGTCTGTCATCAGGTCGCCCATCGCCTCCTCAATGAAATCGTCCGCCTCCACGTAGATCTTCTCCAACCCCAGGCGGTACGTGCCGTCGCTCAGCGCCATGAGCGCCAGCAAGAACGACCGCAAGTAGATGAACAGCACGGAGTGCGGCAGCGCATTCAAATCCGCCATCGACGGCGGAGGCTGGCGATTGCCGGCGCCACGCAGTCCGTGTGCGTTCGACCCGAGGCCACGCGTGCTCGGGAACCCAAAGGCACTGGCGCCACTCATGGAGAAATGGCTGCTGTTCATGCCGCCAGTGTCGGTCTCCAGTCCAAGCCCAAAGCCGCTAGCCTGCATTCCGAAACCCAAAGCGGTGCTGGGTGGAGCGGGCGCGTAGCTGGTAAGCGTCTTGTGTCGCTGCTGTCGCATCTTCGTGATGAAATCGAAGGCCAGCGACAGCTTCTGACTCTTTGAGCCTTTGCCCAGAATGCTGAGGCCGCAAGCGAGCTCCAGCGCGTTCACGCGGCCGCAGCGCTTGCGGTCGAACACGTTAAACAGCCGCGAGAGCAGCTTCGATGAGGTTTGCTGGGCCTTCTCCGACATACCGTCCTTCGACACGAGGCTGCGAACACACTCGTAAAAGTTGGCCCGCGTCAGAACCAAATACGCGCCCTCGTCCTCTTCCACGGCTGCGTACGAGTACGCCTGGCCGCGGCGACTCTGAGCTCCGCTCGCCGCCTTGGACATCTTGAGCGCCTCTTCGGCCGACGGCGTGGCAAACGCCAACAACGCGTCGTACACTTTACTGACGTTCAGCTCGCCCAGCTTCGTCGAGCGCAGCATAAACAGGTATGTCGAGATGTCGCTCTCCGTGAAATGGAGAATGTTGCCTTCCTCAAGCATGTCGAAGGCGTAGATCAGTGGCTTCTCGCGCTTGCTGGCCTCGAAGGCCTCCTTGGCCGGCCACTTCGACAAGTCCAGGAGTTCCAACCACGGGCAGTCCATGTAGCCTCCCGCCGCGTACCACGCCGCAAACTCCGCGAGGCTTATGGCATCTGTGCGTTTGCATGTGGCATCGCAGAAGAGTTTCGAGACCACCGCACCCGCTGCGCGTTCCGAAATGGAGTTCGTGCTCCACGAGTTCACTGACGACGAGTCGCCTGAGTTTCCTTTCGTGGCGTTGTAGCTCGAAAAGGCAAACAGCACCACGAGGATGGACTTGAGCATCTCAAAGAGGCGGCGCCGCGAGACATAGCCATCCCCGTGCGGGGCGAAAAGTTTGAAAAGCACGCCCAGCTTCGCGCTCTTGGTCGTTCCACAGAACACACTCATTCCTGCAGCCAGCTGAAGCGTTTCCACCGAAATCGTGTTCATGCCGACGCCGTTGCCAAAGCTCCCGTTCTGGCTTTCGTCGTCTTCGCCGCTGCTGTCATCGTCGTTTGTCTCGTTGTCTTGCAAAACGCTCTCGCTTTCAAAAAGCGTGAAGATGCGTAGCAAGTGAAACGACAGAAACTCTTGGTCCTCGTTTGAGAGCTCGTCACGTGGCACGAGGTCGCGCATGGCACGTAGATACCCCGGCTTTGTCAGCGATCGTCGATGCGCATGCTTCTTCAGCAGATGCACAAGTTCACCGCTCGTCATGCGGCTGAAGTTCATACGCTCGGAGATCGTGTACACGATAGCCACGTCTTTCAGACGAATGCGCAGCGTCGTATTGTCGTAGCTCGTAAGCTTGAACTGTAGCGCCACCGACGACAGGTCTTTGGTTGCCGCCGACGAGGCTGTGGGGGAGGAAATGAGGTGCGATATACCGCTGACGGCGTCCATACCTGCTTCCACAGCATTGCGGTCCGTGGTTCGGAGGGCTGTAGCATTCAGTACTGTCATGTCGGACTCTGGAAAGTTGGCCTCAACGGACGAGCTTCGCTCCCGGCGGTGATTGGCGCTCTCATTTGACGACACCGTGTCGTTCGAAGATCCTGACCCAGTCTCTTCAGATCCCAGCAGCGTCGCGTTCTCCAGCGCGCGCTGCTGGCGGCTGATGTATCGCAGGATCGCTTCCGAAACCGAGTGGTTTACCTCAGGCCATTTTTTCGAATCCAGCAGCTCGATCCAAGCGATAATTGTGTAGCCGTGCTGCGAGTACCAGACCGCAAACTCCTCAAATGACACAATCCCCCCGCGAATGAATGCACTGCCGGCCCCTGCGCCTGCCGCACTCGAGGCTGCTCCACCAAGACGGAGGGAGTTCCCGTCAGGCAGCGAGCCACGGTGCTCGTAGCGACCCACGCCTCTCGGCTCGCGTGCCGAGTGCTTGCTCTGGACAGCTGAATCGGCCGACCCTGGGGTATCCAAACTGTGCCGCTGGCTTCCACCTCGATAGGACGGCACCATCTGCTGGGTGCTGAAGGTCTTGTTCGTGTCCTTGAAGATGCAGTCAGCGATCTCGATCGCGGTGGTGTCTGCGACACTGGCAAGCGCCTCCGCGGACAAATCTGAGCCGTTACCCAGCGCGAGCAGCATTGTCAAGAACGAACGCAAGTACTTCCACATTTCACGGCGGGTGAGGCATCCGTCTCCATCAGCGTCGAACAGGCGGTACGCGAACGCGAGTTTCTCGCTCTTGGAGCCAGCGCAGAAAATGGTGAACGCCGACACGAACTCGACGAGGTCAATCTTGCCCGTGCCGCCGCGGTTGAAGGCAAAGAACAGCCGGCTGAGAGTGTCCGCCACCATTTTTGGGTCCTTTCCGCGCCCAACACTGCGCGGCGGGACGCGGGTGTTATTGTTCATGCCGAACGCAGCAGCCACTCCGGGCGCGACACTTGCCGGAAGCAGCTTCCCCACACACTTGTCGAACTCGCTTTTTTCGATGCACGAAGACGCTGAGTCTTCCATATACGGCTCGAATACGTCGTAGACGCGGTGCAGCTGTACCTGGTTAAGCTTCACAACGCGCTGCAGCTCGAAATACTGGATCAAGTCGCCGTTATCGAAGCTCAACGTCGTCAGGGGCAATTCAGTGATAGCATCGTCGTCTGTATCGAACGGCAGATCGAACTCGAGCACGATCTCGTTCTTGAGACAGATTGCTGGTAGCGTTGCAGGGACGCTGCTGTTGCGGGACCGAATGCCAGTGGAGGACGAGGAAAATGATGTGGAAGAAAGAGGAGCGAGTTGCTTCGCGCGCTGCAGAGCCGTCATATCTTGGCCGCCTTCATCCCCTCCGTCCTCTTCATCCTCTTCGTCGATAACGTCGGCAAAAGTGAAGTAGGGCTTTTTGGTGTCCGCATGCCCGTCTGGAAGGTCCGACGCGTCAACATCCACCTGAATATTGTTGGCGGTGTAATAGTTGTTGCTTGCGACCACTGGGTCAACGGGCTGAACGTCCAGGCCTTCGAGATTGAACTCGGGCGATACGAAGACCCACTTGCGCAGGTCCAGCAACTCCAGCCAGCTCATTCCTTTGAAGCCGCCGCCATTGTACCACATCCCGAAGTCTTCAAATGTGTAGAGCCCCAGACGCATGTCAGAGTTGGTTCGCGCGCGATCCCCATCGATCTCATCCACATAGTCATCACTGCCTTCGTCATCACCACCGTCGTTCTCTTCATCAGCGTCGATTTCGCCTTCGTCATCGCTCGGAAGGCCCTCCATGATGGCTTCCATGATATCCTCTTCACCCTTGTCCACTAGATCTGCCAGTGAACCGTAACGCTGCAGCACTGCCTCGCTCGGTGGTGACAAATGGAGCAACGTGATGAGCACAGACCGCAAGAAGCGCCAGAGCTGCTGACGGTTCAGATAGCCTTTGCTGTCTGCGTCAAAATAGTGGAAGGCCGACGCGAGTTTGTCACTTTTCGAGCCCCACGCCATTAGACTGAACCCAGCTGCAATCTCAAAGGCGTCCACCCTGGGGCACTTCTCCGGCAAGAACGCGCGAAATATATCCAGCATGCTCTCCAGGAAGGCGTTGTCTTCCATCAACTGCGGCATGTCGGTCATGCTAAGCAGTTCCTCGATGGCTTCCAAGAACGTCTCTTCCTCCAGCAGGCCGTCGCCCGTGTGCTGCACCAGCGTGTCGTACATCGCCTGCGGATATACCCGTGTGAACGCCGACTGGACTAGTAAACTGTACAAATCGATTGCTTGCTGCTCGCCGATAGTCAGCACACCGCCGTCCACGCTGGAGAAGCGGAAGCTCAACGCAGCAGCAGGTGTGTCATCATCACCATCGTCGTCGTCATCAACTTCTTCATCATCACCACCTGAGCCGTCGTCTTCAGCTTCGTTTGTTACTGACGCGTTGTCCGGCAGACCCCATTTAGTTGGCGACCCCTCCGACCTTGGGGCCGACAGCGTCAGCCGTTTTGAGTCGGGCCACTTCTTATTGTCCAGTAGTTTGATCCAGGGTACCGCCTTGCTGGCGCTGCTGTTGGACTCGATCCATGGCCAGATGTGATTCGAAAACGTCGCAACATCATCCTTGGCCAGCGAGTTGCTCGCGAACATGCGCGCCACCGTCTCCTCCGCACAGGTGGTCACTATGGACGCCGTGGATTGCAGCTGATCGGCAGTCGCGGACTCCAGGCCGAACACAGCCGATACGGAAAGCAACAAGCACCCCAGAGCCGTACGAACGATGGACAACGTGATGGGGTCATCGCTACCCACACCGCAGCCACACAAACTGAACTGGATGGCCATCTCCACTTTGTGCTTCACATCGCCGGGCAGCAAGATCAAGCACCCAGTCGCCAACTGGTAGATATCCGTGCGATTCGTAGACTCAAAAGACCGATACATGCGCTCGAGCGTCTCCTCAATGGGCTTAAACGTCTCGCCGGTGCGTAATTGCGGTAGCGAGCGCACCATCTCCACAAACTCGTCCTTTTCCAGCAGTGTAGCACTGTCGTTGGCCGCGTGCTCGTCGATGGCGCACATCAGCGTCCCGATGCTGCATGTGGCCAGGTTGGAAGCCACCAGCGCATTGCGCACTTGCCACACGCGCTTGGACTGCAGCGCCAATGACCAAGTGGGTGTCACGAAAGGTAACTCTATCAGCGAGTCCGCGCTAGCAGCCGTGGGTGACGACGGCAGCGATGGAACTTCTTCGGTGCTCATGTTGCTCTGTAGCGGAATCTCCAGCGTCAGTGGTGACGCGCGCGTGGGACTCACTCGCCCCTTCGAGCTCTTTGGCGTCGTGGACCCGCCCTCATCTGCCATGGCAAAAGGACGACTCCGTGTAAAATATCGGTGTGCGTCACTTCAATTCCACCGCCAATTCCGCAGTGTCGTGTTGCAGCCTTCAACGTCGCTTGCTCAACGGGCGCGCTTCCTCTCTTTGAGCGTGGGACTTCTAGCTCCGTCGTGCTCTCGCTTCTCTCTCGCCTGCGTCGAATCAAGTGGACGAACGAGTCCTACAAACCGCGGCAGAGAGTCGCCTCCTTCTCTGCGTTGTCTTCTTCGCTGGTGAGATAATGGCTCCACCGCGTCGCAGCAGGGGCCTAATGCGCTTTAGCTGGACGATTTGCCTCCCTTCCCTGCTTCTCTCGTTCTGGCTGGCGCGTGTTCTCTCGCCGCGTGCGGGGGCTTCGCTCTCTACCGCGCGCGCTGCTCTTCGGTTGTTTCCCTTTTGCGGCGGTGTAACCAACACTCCCACAATCTTTTTTTAGGGTTGTTATCGTGCAACTCGCCGTTTCCTCCTTCAACCTTGCTTGAAGAGCATGATTCAATGCCATCCACTATGCTCAACGTAACGTTTTCAGCAACATGGTGATGTTCGTATCAGACGGTGCGCGCTATAACCAAGTGCAACCAAACCACCGAAGTTGCGAAATCGCGACTTCTACAGTACATAGAAAAGGCGCCTCGCGAAAGGGCGCGATGGCGGCTGTCCTATCAGGGGACAGGCCATGCATGAGACTTGATTCACCGCGTCGTGCTCCTGGCGGTGGCGTGATGACCAGCCAGTTGATATGGCTGCCATATGCAGCAGTGCATTGGGTGCTATTACAGAGCGCCAGCTGGCAGGTGACTCGCGCGCAGCTGGGTGTCCCGACCGGGAACTTGTGCGCGGCGCTGAGCAACTGCAACGGCCGCGGCCGCTGCGACGCACTCACCAAAACCTGCGCGTGCTTCGAAGGATATGGCGCCGCCACGGATGTAGCGAACTACAGGGCTCCAGACTGCTCACTGCGTGCGTAGCAACAGCAGCGATCGACACGTTCCGTTGACAGTGGCTGTGCTTCGTTTCTCACGAGCTTCCCTGGTCTAACGACATGCAGGCGTCTGTCCTGCTGGTCCGTCTTGGAGCGGGATCCCCAGCAGTGCGACGACTGCCCATCCGAGCACGGAGTGCTCCAGTGCAGGGGTGTGCGACCGCTCTAGCGGCACGTGCATATGCTATTATGGCTACGAAGGCTCGGCTTGCCAGAGGAGTGAGCGCACTGCACCTCTCCCATTTCAGAGAAAAGTGTGTCTAACAGTGCACTTTTTGGCATGCGACACAGGCACCTGCCCGAATAGCTGCTCCGGCCACGGCCAGTGCCTCAGCATGCGCGAGATGGCGGCGATCACCAGCGCCTTCCCGCTTTCCCCAGCATCTACCTACGGGGGCGATGTGACCGCGACTACGTGGGACCAGGATCGCATCTACGGGTGTCTGTGCGACTCGTCCTGGGCTGTCGGTCTGGCTGCTGGCCAATCTCAGCTCTCGCAATGGTTCGGCGCCGACTGTTCTCGGAGTAAGTGTTCGTTCGCGCGAGATCTCAGCGTCTCTCTCCAATATTTGACGGCTTCAATGCGTATGGCTGTGGCAGTCCGCTGTCCATCAGGCGACGACCCGATGACCTCAGTGGACGAGACGGACTGCTCAGGTGTCCTAGCAGAGGGCGATGTCGGCACAGGCGTGTCCGGCAATCTATGCCACGTGGACTGCGCCAACCGCGGCATCTGCGACTACTCCAGCGGCGAGTGCGCGTGCTTCGCCGGATTCTACGGCTCCAACTGCGCGAGTTTGTCCCCTGTCAACTAAACGCAGCAACGTGTGTCGCTTTGGAGCATGGACGTAGCACATCGCTCTCGTTGTTATTTGCCCATTTACATCTTCACCCGGCCGACCGTGAGCTATCCGATAGACGTCTTCCTTGCTGATGGGAACGAAACACGTGCACGATTACACTCAATCGCCGCCAACCGGCCGAGAAGTCAAACCCACCGCCCTTCTTTCCTTTTTGTGTGTTTTCCGTGTGCTGCGCGAGTGTCATTTGCGACGTCATGAGCTTAAGAGCGGTCGGCATGGCGCGCGGCCGCATACTTCTCGAACGGCGTCTGCTGGGAGGATTTCCTGCAAACAACGAAGGAGTTAGATCGCTCTTGCATTCCCCAATACGATAGATATAGCTCCGTGTGAATAGCAGCGTACCAGAACGACGCGGCACACATGGCAGCGCCGGCGCCGACGCTCGCCGCGGCAGCCACGCGCATGTTCTGCTTGATCATGCCGGGCACGATGCCGACAAGCAGACCGCCCACGCCGGCGTTGATGTGGTCCTCCTTCTGGCGAACCAGCGCCGACACGTACTCGCCCGTGGAGAAGAGGCACCCCACCGCAGCGAACACGAGCTGGGAGTGCGAACCACGCAATATACGCAGGTAGACAAGCGTGAGGAACAGCGCCAATATACAAAGCAGGGCATGCTCGAGATGGAGGGCGAAGCCGTACCGAACGGGAGCCCAGGTGCTTCATCTGGATGGACAGCTTGGGAAGCTTCGCGCCTGCGTAGAGTATCGACATGAGATCATGTACAGGAATGCCGTAGACCAAGGATGCGCCGCAACGCACCAAGCTTCGGGATCGACCACACCGACTCCACGGCGCCGACAGTGGCGCCGAAAAAGGCGCCGGTGGCCTGCAAAGGAGCACACCGCAAGGAGACGGAGGGAGGCAATCAGCACCGACGCGGGTCACGATGGGGAGGGCTAGCGCGTAGGACGTACCGTCGTGAGCACGATCTTCTCGGTTCCCGTGGGTCCCTCCATTTTCGTTCGTTCCTGCGGGTGAGATGGCGAGAGGAGAGGCGGAGACGAGCGGTTCACAACTCGGTGTCGAAAAGACCCACCACCAAAACGTCGACAACGTCGATGTTGGACGGCGAAGTGTGTAAGTTGGTCGTGTGGGAGAGTCTGGCGTACAGCTAGCATACAATCGTCAGTACGATAAGCATCTTTGTGCTTGGGGCAATACGATAGTGTGTGAAGCTTTGCTGATGCATCGTGATTGCTAGTTGAAAACTACTCCAACCCTCGTGAGAAGGCCACTGGCCGGCTCCAATTTCTGTTTTATCTCCCTATCCGGGAGGACCTGAGAAGTGGTGGAAAAAAAGGTTTTGAAAAGCAACGAACCTCGCAATAGTGACAGCTATGATGACCTTTTTCTTTAGTAAATCAAAGACGAAACTTGGAGCGATGTCCAAATACAAAATTACCTGAGTCGGTTTGCTTGCACGGAGAAAAAACGAGGCGAAATAGTTATGGTCGATGTCCAAGTGCCGAAATTTATGTGCGCACACAAACCTGTGATAAGCTTATGACGTGCTGTTTGACACGTTTTCCTCCCAGCGACTGCTTGTCCGCCGTAGTCACGATCCTTTCAACTCGTGACGCCAACACAGCTGCGAGCACGACACCAGTATTCTTGTCCATTTCAGAGCGATTCGAACTAAGTGCCAGTTTTGCTGCACACAGCGACTCACTTGCTGCACCCGTGAAAACATCGATTATCATGCATAGATGCTCATCTTTGGTGGGCGGTCCCTGAATATTCGTTTTGGGATAGCAACACCAGGTTGATATGCCTACTATACTTTCTGCTGGCTTTCAGAGAAAACCAAAACGATCGCGTGTATCAGGAATATCGGCAATCATTGTCTTCTTTCCTTGGTTGCTCGCAATCATCGAAAGACTCCATACAAACTCCTCTACGATGCCACATCTCGACCATGGAGACCACCTACGTTCTGTCCTCGAGCAGATACAAAGCCGCGAGCTTGGCCAGCGTGAAGAACTCCGTCAGTTCTCGTCCGCGTACGTCGAGGGTGACGGTGGCTACGCGTCGACGTGCCCTGTTTTCGATCTATTTTTCCGCCAAGGAAAGGCGGAAGGGATCATGTACATGACCAACTTCTTGCCACGGGAGATGAATACGTTGTGGACCTCCATTCGCATTCACGTGCTTCGGTACTGGAACGTCGGGAGGGAGAAATCACAGTTCACAAGCAAATATGTGTTCGTGATGCTCCTGGTGGTACTGAAAGTCGGCCGGGACGTGGGAGTCGCTGGCTTACATATTTAGCGTCAAAACAACAACCTTCCTGACGAGCGCCATGCGCGTTGTTGCGCCGAAGCTGTGCGACAATTGGGTGGCAAACAATATGAAAGAAGAGAAATTCGCACGCTGATGAAATCCGACTGCATATTCGAGCTTTTCCTATGCCCTTGCACGCCACCGACGTCACCTTTCAGCATGCGAATTGGCCGGGTGGTAGTACGGCGGAGGTCGTGCCCTATTGCAACGCCAAACACAAGTTGTACAACCTCAAGGTTGAAGTTTGGGTCAGCCCACGGGACTATTATCAACTGCACACAGCATGCTCGAGGCAATATCTCCCGATGTCACCTTGTTTCGCAACAACCAAACCTTTCATCACTCCATGCGCTCGAAGACGGACGTGGACGAACGGATCCACGATGACGGACCTCTGCGTGCGGCGTACCCTGATGAATGGACGCCGGTATTTGTCTGCGCAAATGCGCCACAAACTGCACAGTCGCCCAAAGAAGTTCTCCACGGTTACTCAATCCCAGAAATGTCGTCGTCCTGGCGTTTATCGCGAGGGAAGTGAAGTCTAGAAGCGAGGTATGAATTTGGGATCACGGTCGCTGATGACGGCGGCAGGTACTCTGCGACGACGAACAGCCCAATCGAAGAAATGATATACTATCTTATCTGCGTCATCAGTTGTGTTGGTGGCACGGTATTTTGCAAGTTGGACAACGGTCGTGATTGCATCATAGCCAGCAGACTCTGGCAATCCGGTCACGAAATCCATGGAGACACGTTCCCAGTATTCGTGAGGGGTCGAAATTGGTGTCAGCGAGAAAAGATTGTCCATCCCTAAATAGATACCCCAACTGCACAGATATGTCCAAATATTTAGCATTGAAAATTAGTGAAAGCAGTGTTCTTGTTTCCAGAATTTACCGAAATGCTACCCAAATATTGCGTACACCTTCAGCCCCAAATTGATCATAGTAAGCGCTGCTCAACTGCCCGCTCACCTCTTTCACGATCCACCAGTCCAGACATATCTGGCTGGATCTCGCTGGTCTTCAGAGACGACCGGAAAACCCTCTCTTGACCTCTTGCGAGTGACCGAAGGGAAAAACCGCGGCAAGGCCACGCCACGTACCCACTCAACTCAGTCTCTGTCCTCCTCCGTCGTCAGTTGCTCTTCACCGACAGGACCGACGCGTGTAGCTGCAGTACCATCTGCTGATGGAGCAGTGGAGCCAGTAGTTGGCCGAGGCAGTCGCTAGCGTTTCTCGTAGATGCTGGTCACGCGTAACCAGTCATCGCTGCGTCCTTCTGTATGGTCGGGGCGCGCAATACCAGTTCAGCTCAGGCGGCAAGGCACTCGCGCGACGTGGCCTGAATCGGGGAGGCTTCCTCTTCTCGCCCTTCGCTTCGTGGCTGCCAGTTTCCAACCCAACTCAGTGGCTTCTTCCTTCTACTCCTCTGTGTGTTCCGATGATATTCTCCACTCCGCAGTCGCAAACTCGTTTGTATTTCTATTCACCCTCCACTCGCCAGGCCGGCAGCACTAATACACATTCCTGGTCACGCTCTTAGTGATTCTTCAACTGACTGCTTGATCTCGCTAAGTACATTGTTTGGAGTTATCCTCTTGGTCCTCGCGACGCCCCTCCTCGAATCTCGGGTATTCCTAACCGCCCGTGGCTGCTCGCACCCGACTATTCGCTCTTCCAGGATTGCAAAGACGTCGCCCGCTCCTTCTTGTCGGCCCCAGCTCTCAAGCAATCCCCAGCTCTCCCTCAAGCGAGATGACATCGAATCGCAAGCTGTACGAGCACATGGAAGGGAAAATCCCCGCGCTACTGCCTGATAAGTTTGGTTTGGTTCTCGATGGATGAGCCAGTGGGGGGAACGACTATGTGGCTATCTTTGTGATATACGACGATGGTGAGCCAGCGCGTACCAGCTCGAGCAACCGTTACGAGTACTTCGGCGAGTTGTAGTGCCCCTCGTGGCGTTTCCAACTGTTGGCGTTCTCGCTGGTTGATGACGAGGAGGACTTGAGCGCTCAGAGACTCTTCGGTCTAATTGCTGATACGCTATCCTGGACCGAGAAACTTTTGGAGTCTGTCCTGTTTGTGATAGGGGACAACTGCAGCGTGAATCAGTACGTTAGATGTCGCGAAGGAGCGATCCCCATGATTGGCTGCACGAGTCACATGTTTAATCTGGCGATATGGACTTTCTGGCACCTGAAGAACCCCTGTTGGGTGGTATCCACTCGCTCATGAAGCGTCTGTGCACGGTGAGGTGCAGAGCGACGCTGCGCAAGATCACGCTACTCGCCCCGGTGATGGAGAATGACACTCAGTGGTCTAGTGTCTTAGCGACGATGAATGCTATTGCCGCATTGAGTCTCTACAACGCGCTATCGACCACGGCGCGGTCGCTGAATATGAGCTCGGGCAGCTCGGGCCAATTCTACTTTCGCGCCGTGAAGCTGAGCGCGCCTTTGTGCTCCGGGGCGGCCTGGAGAAGATGGAGCGCATGACGAGGGCGATCCAGAAGTCGGTGCTGACGCTCTATGGAGTGCGCCGTCTCGTCGATTACGTAGTGGCTGCGTACCCCCACCGTGATGACCGTTTGGGTGAAGCTGCAACCATTGCCAAAAACGAACCATTGGAGTCTGGGATAGTCAAACTACAGTACCACGAGGTGCTCGGCGCGTCGGAGCGAGCTGTGTGTGTAGTGTTCAAGCTCGCCGAGCATGGAAACGACAGTGCAGATGCTACCCAGGAACGTCTCTCGTTCGTTCGGAATCCGTTCAAGCGTCGCAGAGCTGGTCGTCGCCAGCGTTACATGGACGTGGGATTCGTACCCCCGACGTCGAATGAATGTGAGCGGGTTTTTTCGGTTGCCAAGCTTGTGCTGAGTGACTTACGCAAGAGCATGGATCCGTCGAAATTTGGGGCGGCGATGTATGTTGCTATTAACAGCGAGCATTGAGTTATGTGCGCTGAAGAAGCGATTGGACAGCAATTGAGTCAGAATGCTCGTGATTCATTCAATAATGAATTTCCATTTCTCACTCAAAGTATTAATACATTAATTCAGCTGTGCCGAGCCCTGACTATCACACACGCAATTCGCAATCCGATGCACAAGCACACACTTAGACGCCTGGTCTCTCTACTACATGGATTATCTCAGCTGGGACTTGGATCGTACGCGCGGGGCTGTTGCGCTTCCTTCTTTGCTCAGAATCATGCAAATCTAAAACTGTATTCGGTCCAGTCGGGCTACGGTCTGGATCTCTTAAACCTAATATAGAACTCCTTGTCAGATCTAATGTTACCGCGAGTTTTGCGGCGATCTTCCATCCTATACGCCAGGGCTGTATACTTGAATCTCGGGTACGGGTACCCTCGAGATATACGTGAGTATTGCATGGACCGCACCACGCAACATGCTGGAGCACGACAGCACACATCCCACCGGTACTTGGCGACCTGAAATGTGACTCGGCAATGCAATACGCAACTCGTTAGTACGTGGTGACACGACTCTCGGCCTCACCGGAGCTTGGCTGCAGGACACGCAATTCGCTGGGACGCGAAGAAGTGCTCGGGAACCTTGTTTCCGGGATGGTGATCGTTGGCGATCGCTTGTGCACAAGACTAGAAGTCTTTGGCTGACAGTAGAAAAGCGTGCAAATGCACTCTGTCTATCGGATGATCTTCCTTGAGCTCACGAGCTGAAGAGCTCCTTCAGCATGGAGAATGTGTGCGCGCTTCCTCGTAGCCTGTCTCCAGCCGAACCTTCAGCATCTAATTCATCAAGCAACTCAATGTTGAACTGGAGGCTATGCTGCCCGCTTTGGACGGGTCTTACCAAACATAAGTACAATCTGTCCAAGCAAAGCGTCGCAGTGAATTTCTGTCGATGACACCTCAAAGCCCGAAGCTGCTCATGCGGAGTGTTACCGCAATATAGTCATTCATTCTAAAGAACTGACCAGCAACTTCAACCACATCTCGTACGAACAAAAGCTGAAGAAGGATTTACCTCAAAACCTCGAAAAATCGCAAAAGAGGCGAAGTCGCCTTCGCCTCCTTTTCGACTTCATCGTATTTCGAAACCGCCACAGAGAAGTTTGCCCAACGGTCGCAGGCGTAACTACCCTATTCTTACAACCCTGACCAAATAATCAATCTGCAACGCTCCTCTCGCGGCTATTGCGTGCGGGTCGTATCCGCCCAGTTGCTGTCGCTCTTCCGGTCCTTGTCTCCTTGCAGCTATCGAATCAAGATCGTTAACACTGAGATGGCCACCAAGGATACAACTCGCAATCCTCCCCGCCGGAACGTCGAACAGAGCGCCGCCCCTATTTGTTTTCTCTCCCTTCCTCCGCTACAGTCCACTACGCCTCCCTCAACTATGCGCCCTCATACAAAAAAACTCACGCCGCTTCTGGCTAGCGCTCGGCGCGTCAGCCTCCACGGTTCGCGTCGTTCACGTTGCTACCTGGTTGCACACCCTCAGTCGATCTCGCCTTTTGTCTCGTCCTCCGCGCACGTTCTTCGCCCCTCGCTCGCTCTTGTCAGCTTCGTCGGCTGAGACTCGCGTCTTGGCCGGCAACATGCGATATGTCAAACCACCTCCCGCCTCGTCGTCCGCTCTGCTCACTCGCTTGCCTTCCGTCTCCAACCGGCGCCAGGAGCTCACCTAGCGCCCATCCGGCGCAGCGGGCTCCAGCGAATCTGCTCCGTCGCTCACCGTGCTCCTTCTAGCGTCTTCTGTAGCCGGCTGGCCACCGCAACAGTCTCCCGTCTGCTCGCTTCGCGACGCTTCGTCCTCTTGGCTCCACGGCATGCTACAAATCAAAATGCTAAAATATAATACATTGTTGAAAGCCTCGAATAACCAAACCCATTTCAAAAATTAAACAAACTCAAATACTATGATTCTCAACAGTGGAGTAGCTACACAATTTAGGAATTTGTAATCTTAACGGAGTGCTACCATGTCGTGCTCTTCAGCACTGCAATCTCAAATCGGCGTCAGGAACAACAGTGTCGTTTAATACCTGCAATATCTGGGATTATTTTCGTGTGGTGGCTTCCTTCCGTTCCACAAGGTGGGTGCCATCGTCATTCCATCGTTACGAGATTTCTCTATTAGCTTAAGCACTCCAGGCGTGTGATTTAAATATATTCTGGCTATCTGCCAATAAACTTTAGCAAAACCGATAAGCCAAATCAACAGCAGCAAAAACTGAAACATTTTGAATAGAGGGCGCCTCTCAAAACAGATTGCTTCGTTCGGCCTCTGGAAAATCGTACCTAATTGAGTGAAGATCTAAAACCTCAAAGGACTTCGCGAATTTGAGTTTATGTGGGCGGCCACTAAAACCTTATTTTTAGCCGGAATTACTAGAACTTGATTGGCAGGTTAAAACGAATCTGATAACATGATTGGTAGATATCTGTTCCACGAGACGCATTTTCGTGCAATCATTGCACTTCAAAGCGAACCGCCCTTGCCGGTCATCGTGTCGCGGTGGTTACATGAACCGTGGTCCGTTTTCCCAGCCAGTCGTTTTTTGCTTGCGATGGTGCGGCGGCGACGCGCACCGAGTCATTTGTCAACACGAGTCTCGCTCGATCAGCAAGGCGAGGAAGAGCGAAGTCGTGGCGATAGCTTCAGGGCAGGCAGTTGTGGTGGATTCCTGTCTTCTTGTTATTTGCCTTTGTGCGTGTGCATGTTTTCCGTCGGCGTGTTACCTCATCTACGGTCTTGTCGCTTGCTTGGTAACGACTGGGTCCGAGTACTACTCGCCAAGAACAAGTACGGGGTTCGAGGGATCCCTTCCGATAACTCGTGAAGAAGGGGTTTTCACGAACCTCTCCAAACCAATGACACCTTTGACAGCAATGCTGCATGTTCCGTTCTATATGCGTCTTCCATCCTTTGAGAAATCAACGACAGCACAGCGTCGCCAAAGCGGCGATGCGGGGAAACGCTACGCGCATGGGTATCGATGGGAAACTCGTCGATGAGTCGTCGAACGTAGTGAACGAAGCCCTTTTTGGGCGTTGGCGTGCCTGTGCCGTTATGCGAATAACTGCCGTACTGGTACCTGCGAGTGGTGGTGACGATCACCGTTGCAGCTTGGCTCAATGCAGCCATGTGCAGGGTGTTTCCTCAAACGCCGCGAAGCCACCAGAATCTTAGTTTCTTGCGACTATGTTAGCCGTTGAGTTTAGGCCTGGATCCACACTCGATGGCAAGCGTGACGGCGCGCGGTTACTTGCACACGCATGAACGCAGCATCGGCAACGGCGAATGCTTGCTTGCTTGCTGGCCAATCCGTAACCTGCAGACCGTAACCTGTGTAACCGGTTTACGAGCCGCTTTTGGAACACAATCCTGCTGGTGAACCCGATTTTGCACGGTTCAAGAATCTTCACTGGACGTAGTACATAAAAATGCCATTTGGAGATGCTGTGTCGGTTGTTGAAACCGCTGGTTACACCACCTGCTGTGTGCGCCAACAACGGATGAATCTGGAGCTGCTCTCAACTTCCGCTCGCCTTGCTCCAAGGCTTGGAGCTCCCTTCCACACCTTCCAAGTGTTTGCTCGGCTGCAGGATGTCCGTTGAGTGGTTCTCCCTCACCGGATGCTGCGCTCGCACATTGCACTATCCCAAAGAAGGCCCTTGGCTGCATTTATGCACTTATCACTAACGCTACGTTTACGCTATATTGGTCCCTTCTCTATTGTAAAAATTGCACACCGTTTCAGTCGCTCAAAGTTTAATTTTGGTCGCCAAACGTGTCAAGTGGCAAATCCACCGGTTGATAAAATAGACTTCAGAAAGGCTATAATTGATATCTGCTGATATCACTTCTGGCGTGCTGAGCTTTATTTGGCAAGCAACAACTCAGAAGAGAGGATTCAGCCAAGTGAATTGGTCGTGAAGAAAGGGCTCGCTCTGCGTCAGCAACTCCAAACGCGGGGCACATGAACAACGGGTGCGCAAGTTCTTGGGAATGTCCCTCTGCATCTTAGGGCGCTACTGAATGCAGATAAGTTATTGTTGCCCAAATGCTGAACTTGTCTGTCCAACACAACGCGAGTGCACGGTTTCAAATGTTTCACTGTGAAACTTCCACGAAAAGATTTTCATGTCTTCAAATTGCTCCTCCCATGAGAGACATTTTCTCCCCTTCGAGCAAAGTTCAAAATCATGCTTCGTGAAGTATCTGGATAGTGATTGCGCAGATTTTTTCAGTGCAATTGATCTGTACGGAACATGCTCCGTAGCGTCCCGTTTGCCGGCATTGGAGTCCAACTTGGACCTCTTCAGGGCCCCTTCGGGCAGATCAGACAGTGCTCATTGCGTTTGGGAAAATTGTACCAGAAACTGCTAAAAGTGTCTGCAAATTTTCAGCGAAATCCGAAACGGCCGTTTTGCCGTTTGGTTTGGTCTGACAAGGGAAAACGGTCAGTCGAAAGATGTATTTTTGCTACACTCTGCATTGTGATGCATCAGAACGCAACAAACACCCTTCGGGTGCTTCGCGCTGCATCCGTAAAATACATTATAAATCGATCACGAAGACCGGCGTTGCCGAGTTCCACCTGGCACCAGCTTTGCCATCCATGGTGGCTGGCTGCTGTTTTCTCAAAAGGATTGATTCGGTTCATCGACGTCGGAACATACGCCGCAGAAATATGCACGGTAGACAACAAGAGCCCGTTAACACCCGGCAAATTACCGACGTTTCTTTCACTCTGGAAGCCATTACAGCCGCTTTTCTATCAAGTGATTCGGTTAAATTGTGGCCGAATAACACACCGCAGCCTGGTCAATTGATTGATTGCCAAATTTATTTGTTTATTTGCGCCGACTGCTGTGGTGGTGCAGCCCTGGCCAATTGTAAGACAAATGCTATAACAGGAAATCAGAACCTCAACCAAATGCTAGCCACAAGTATCACCAAGAGTTTGAGACCCCCAACGAAAGTCGAGGAATTCTCTGGGTACTTTTATCCAGAGCTTTGAGAGCAGTATCGCAGCCAGTGAAATATTTGGGTTTCTCTGCCTCGCCGAGTTGAAGAGGCAATTGTCAGCAAAAGCGCCACTATTGATCGGACTTTCTCATCTGAACCTGCCAAATCGAATGCGCCACCTCCCTATGGATCAAGTCTGCCGGACGTGTAAAACGGGACGCCTCCCGCGTGGCCGCCTTCTGCACAGAGTGGGCGGGCTCAGCAAGTGCCGCCTCGGCCACCTCGGCTTGCTTGGCTCGGCTGTTGGCTGGTCCCTCTCATTCCGCCTTTTCTTTCGTCGGCTCATCTGCTCCTGCCAATCCGCGCCTCCTCCTGCCTGCGCTCCCCCTGCGCAGCCGCCGAGTGCCTGCCATCCGTAAAGAAGTGCCGTGTTGCATAAGCCTCCATCCTCCCGTCGGGCAAGCCTCAGTGGGTTGGAGTGACGCTTTTCCACTTCCAGCTCATTTCGACTTCGGTTCCGTTGGGCTCAGACGCTCTCCATTTCCCCCCAAGCTTCAAGCTCCCTACATCAGTGGCCATTATGACTCAAGTGGAGGTCCACCTCGCGAGCCCCATGAGCCCCACGAGCCCGAGCGCCGCGCTTGCGTCGCCCTGGACGAAGGACGGCACCTACATCATCGAGTCGACCCGCAAGGCGCACGCCTGCTGCAAATCGTGCGACGCCACCATCGATGTGGGCCGCCTCCGTGTGGGCGTGGTGTACCAGCACCGCAGCGGCTTCGTGTGCATCAACTGGCACCATGTCGAGTGCTATCCGGCCCTTACTGAGATCCCGCTGCAATGCCTCGAAGGCTTCGGTGACCTGGACGTATCGCACCAGAAGGTTCTGCAGAGCTACCACCTTGCCGAGCAGGAGCCGCACTACCTGGCGAGAGCCCGCACCTGCTCAGCATGAGGAGAGCAGTGGCTATCCCTCGCAAGTGCCGATACAGTCGACCGACCGCCAACCAGCAGGTCTACTCCGCAAACGACACCCAACGCAGCCGTGCGGTATATCCTTTCGTGCGAACGTGGCGGCCTGTGAGGACACTGAGCCTTTGAGCCAAGCCTCGTTGCGAATCTTGCCTCCCAGTGTTGGAGTGACGACTCAGCGCATGTGGCCCAAGTGGTCAGGCCACATGCGCAGCCTATTTAAAGTGTAACTTATCATCCTCAACAGAATAACAAAACAACGTTTGAGCAGTATCCTCTGCTCCGATTTGAAGCGTATTAGCATTCTCAAAGCTGTCATGCTCTGGGGCTTCTGGGCGGTGAAGGTGGCAAGCAAGCAGGACAAGGATGCGATGCCGTGGAACGTTGCGGGCGGCACCTATCGTTGCTGTGAGGAGGAGGCTGGCAGCCAGACGGGCGGATTGGACACCACGGTCCGAGCTTGCATGGAGCGCAGCTCGGCTCGGCTCAAAGCAATGACGGCTACCGGTACGTAAACCGGTACGTCATTTCAAGCATAGAAACGCTCGAGCCGCCCTCGACTCCGGCTCGGCTCGCTCAGGACGGCAAAAAGGAGCGAGAGTGATGGTCTCTATCATTCTGGAACACGACAGCAGGCCGGTAAAGAGAAAAGAGAAGCAAGCGCTTGCTCCCGCCGCCTCTATATATACGCTCACACGCTTCGGGCCCGCCCTCGTTTGCTGTGCGCTAGTCATCCAGCCCATTTGGTCACGATGGACGTGCAGATGGACGACCGCGGCAGCGGCTCGCACGAAGAGAAGTTCCGCGTGTACAACGACGCGCTAGTGCACGCCGCGACGTGCCAGGAGTCCAAGTGCGAGGCGCACAATGGTCGCTGCCACAAGGTCAAGGCCAGCATCGACCACTTCGTGCGCTGCTACGGGCCGCGCCGCAGGGTTTCCCCCATCGAGAGGTGCGTGTATAAATCTGTGTCCAGTTGCTGACTATACGCGGGCATGGTCCACCGTGTTGCCAAGCGTTCTTTTAGCGAGGTTTCCTCATGTTATGGGTGGACGTTATGGGCATGCTTAGCTGCGAGATGTGTTCCAAGATCTGGGGACTGCTGTGTTTCCACGCCAAGACGTGCCAGACGCCGCCGGGTCACCAGTGCGGGGTGTCGCAGTGCGACTACCTGCGCGATAAGATTGCTCGCAAACGCGAGAACGACAGGCGCGAGCTGCAGGAGGCCAAGGCGAAAATACAAGTCAAGTTCGAGGAGTGGCCGGTGGAGAGACGCATAGCGCAGGTGGAGGCTGATCGGCAGCAAGTGCTGCAACTGATTGCGGATATCCGCGCGGGCAAAGCGCGTCAGCGCCAGCTGTTCCAAGCTCAGCAGCAGCAGCCGATGATGTCGATGAGCTAGCCGCATTTTACGACGGGGAGGACCAACACGCGTTACGCTAATCGACATCGTTGGCTGCTGCGGACCACGCCTTCGCGAACATGGGATGTTATTTGCTTTCTATTTCTTTGCATTCTTGCTCCAGTGGTGGGTATCAATATATTGGAGGTCCTGCCAAGGCAGCGTCAGCACACCGCCATTACCAACAGGAAGGACATTTCCAAAGCACAAGGGTGCGTGCTGGGGGTCCAGCTGGCCATCGCTGTGTTACTTGGCGGAGAAGTCGCGTTTGCCGCCAGTCTTCTCGACGAGGCGTGTGCTCTCGATCACGATCTCGTGCGACAGCGCCTTGCACATGTCGTACACGCACAGCGCGGCCACGGACGCGCCCGTGAGCGCCTCCATCTCGACGCCGGTCTTGTGCGTCACACGCACCTGACACTCGATCTCGATGGTGTCGCGCCCCACGACCTGCAGACGCACTTGGCAGTCCTCCAATGGCAGCGGGTGGCAGAACGGGATGAGCGAGCTGGTCTGTTTGGCGCCCAGGACGCCGGCGATGATGGCGGTGGTGGCGATGGGGCCCTTCGGGCCCGTCAGTAGCTCGCCGCCTTGCTCCCTGCCGATGCGCTTGAGCTCGTCCAGAACAGCCGGCGGCAGGCGGATGGTCGAACGCGCTGTCGCTGAACGCCGCGTGACGCGCTTGCTGCCCACATCCACCATCTGCGGGGAGCTGCCGTCGCTGCTAATGTGTGAGAACTTCCACGAGTCATCGCTCTGGCTCGTGGAGAAGAGGGAGGAGAGCGGTGAGCCGGCGGTGGAGCCGCGAAGTCGCGCAGTCGGCGACCGCGCGAGGCGGCGGAGAGGAAGGAGGCGCGGCAACATCGTCGAGTGTGGATGTCATCTGATGGGGATGTTTGTGCTTGATATGTGATTTCTTGCCGATGAGTAGTGCAGATAGCGAGTTTATACAACGTTTGGAGACAGTTTTCTCCTGTGAGTGCATCAGAACACTGATGCCGCTAGCAGGCCAACATCGTAATAAAAAGAAACATACACCACCTGCCACTTAAATCCATACAAAATATTTGCTACGTCTATCGATTTGAAATTGTAGACTGCTTCGCCCATAAATCGTAAAGCATTGCTTCTTACCTCCGTATTTTCGTAATTTTCGCGTATGGAAATAGCGGGTGGGCGACGAACCGAACGGCAACCCCCCGCCGCCAACAGGAACAAGAAGCAAGCAGGGAAGCCGAAAGGAAAGCAAGCAACGCCGCCGGCCACACACGCTCCCTCCCTCCCTCCCTCCCTCTAAGCAGCAGAGCGATGGCGATGGCGCAGTTCGCATCATCGACGCCCACGGGCGCCTCCGCCTCCAGCAGCTCCAGCGTCGCGGCGCCTTCGGCTTCAGCCTCCGCTTCTTCGGGCGGCGAACCGGCGACGACGGAGATCCAGACGCTGCTGGGCAAGTTCGACGCGCTGATCAACCAGATGATGGACTACCCGGCCAAAGACATCATCAACTCGCTCACGATGCTGGCGGAGCGCGTGCAGTTCGCGCCCGAGATTGTTAGCTTCCTGGAAACCAAGATCCACCGGGTAAATAACCAGCTGCCTTGCCGGGGCGCCTCTCTCCTTGCTGCGTGCGGTCTTCCGAGCGCGCCTTGTTGCCTTGTGACGGGCTGAAGTGTGTGTCTGGCGGATTCCTGGCGGCCGCGTGGCTTTTCTCGTCTCTCTCTCTCTCTCTCTCGCTCGCTCGCTCGATCTGGCTGGATATCTGCATGTTGGTTCGAGGGTCTATTGAGCGTCGAGAGAACTGTGTAGTGGACCAGACAGGTGCGAGCGGAATTGGCTCCGTGCTGTCCTTGATTCGGACGAAGGAAGTTGTTGCTGTCCTCCCCCAACATGGGAAGGAAAGGCTGGAAGCAAGGAAGAGCACTCGAAAAGAGAGAGAGAGAGAGAGGATAGATGGGCAGCAAGCAGGAGCGAGGAGAAGAGAGACACAGCAACGCGGCCGCCTACCGAGTGACAAGGTGTTTGACGAGCAGAGGAAGCTGATGCGTTGTATTTGTTTGTTTGCTGCGGCGATAGGTGGCGCCGAACTGCAAGTTGCCGATCTTCTACCTGACGGACTCCATCCTCAAGAACATCCGCGGGCCGTATCCATCGCTGTTTGCCGCCAAGATCGTGCCGCTTTACTGCAACTGCGTGCGCCAGGTGCGTGCTCGCCGCTGGGTAGCTGGCTAAATGGACTCTTTCATTGAAAACCGTCTTTGTGGGAGCTCACTAGCGCGTTGTGGATCCATGCAGGTGTCGGCCAAGGACCTGAGACGCTTCATTCACGTGCTGAACACGTGGGAAACCACCCGGCTGTTTAACAAGGAGGCGATCGCGCAGATGCGAGGAGCGGCCACTCGTGCCCAGGCGGCGGCCGAGTCGTCGTCAGCCCCGGGGAAGCCCGTGCAGCAGAGACCGCCGCCGCAGCAGCAGCAGCAGCAACAAACGCATGGTCGAGGCGGTAGCTCCAGCATGAAGCTGGCCCAGCAGCAGCAGGACATGGAGCTGCGCTCGCTGCTCACCAAGTTGCAGAATGACATGAACATCCACCCGACCGAACACATGAGTCTTGAGGAAGTGCGCACGAACAATCCAGACTATTACAATCAGTTGTTGGAGTTCCACGCCGCGTCGAAGGTCGAGCAGACGAGTGCAGCAACACGAGGGTCCAGCGCAGGGGGAGTTCTACCTCATCCGGCAGCCGATCAGCAGCAGCAGCAGCCTCCTCCTGTTCGTGACCCTCGACGCCCGTCCCCAGCACAAGACCCGCGTGCTCAAGTTGCTCGGCCACGTACGCAGCCACAGCAGTCAGGGGCTCCGCCAGCCACTCGCGGGAGACCAGCTCGGTCGAGCGGGGCAAAGCATAGCAGTGCAGCGAGGAGCGAGGGCTCCTCCGCCAAGTCCGCCAATGTGGCCCACTTGATGCAGCTACTCAAGCGCAAGCAGCGTGCGCCACCGTCTCCATCCCGTCAGGCAGCACAAGAGGCTGCGGAGATCACGAACGATCCGCCTCGTGCACCGAACGCGGCGGCCGTCATGTCCATCCTGCAGAAACTCAAAGGGATGTCCCAAACAGAAGGAGGTGCTCCACCTGGCCCGCCTCCACCGCCCCCTCAACGACTCCAACAAGAACAGCGACCGCCACAACAGCAGCAGGCGCCTAGCCATGACAACGCGTCGCGGATGTGGTTCAGTGACAAGATCGTGGCGCATAAGGACCGCGTGGAGTCCAACGTGCAGAAGCTGTACGCGGCGCTGCCGCTCGTGTGCCGCGAGAGCGGGCTGCGTTTCCGCGAACAGGCCCAGCTGAACGCGCATCTGGACTTCCTGTTCCAGTACAACCGCTCGCGGAAGGAGCACGGCAAAGGGGGCGTGTCGCGTTCGTGGTACCCAGACGCAGATCAGTGGGTGGCCGACTTCTCGGGTGATACGGCGCCTCGCGAGAGCACAAGCAGCAGTTTCTTCGACCGCACGCAGAAGGAGAGCGAGAAGAACGCCGGGGAGCAGGCGTCGTGGGAGAGCGCGCGCGTGCCGGTGGACGATAGCATCACACGCTGTCGGATCTGCGGCGAGAACTTCACGAAGAGCTGGGAGGAAGACGAGGAGGACTGGATGTACACGAACGCGGTGGCAGCCACGATCCACAACACCGGTGTCAATGGCGATGAGCAGCAGGAGACCATCTTCCACAAGTACTGCTACGACACGGTCATGACCAACTCGAAGCAGATCACGCCGGCGCATCTCATCCCAGCGGAGAGGGATGCCACCGCGAAGGAGGCTGGCGATTCAGATAGCAGCATGAGCGGCAGCACCGGCGTGAAGCGTCCGATCGAGGAGGTATGTGTGGCGTTCCTATTGTGGCTATCGGTCTTGAGCTGAGGGCGGCAAGGGTTTGACCAAATGTGTGCATGTGTGTGGTTGTGCAGGAGGATGAGAGTGACAGCGACGGCGACGATGTGAAGCGGGTGAAAACGGCCTGAGCGCATTTGGAGACCGCGTGGCTACAGCAGCCGAGAGAGGAACAGCGGCAACAGTGTAACAGTGTAAGGGAGCGGGGTGCTGGTATTTAAAACTCGAGGCCGTGCATGTGCAAACGGCGTCTGTGTGGCAGATCGTGGGCGTGGTGCTCTCCAACGACAGTCAGGTGCTTCCAGCTCTGCTCTCTCATCCTTGTGCTTCCTCTAGGAGACGGAGTGTGCGTCTTTCATGTGCCTCTATCCCATTTGTTTCAGGCGCAGCGGCCGGGTTAAGAACTTTCCAGCAACAAGAAGGAGCTTTTGCATAGGTACCACATGGAGTTGTTTGTATTGGTGTTGCTATTGTATCTCCCTCTCTTAACTCACCCAAGTGAGCTCAGCAACGCGACGACTGCGGAGATGGCGACTCGGTCCGTGGGCTTCAAGCAGCACATGCGCGTCACAAGATCCCATTGCTCGTTGTTGAAGCGAACGGGCCGTGGAGGCAGCTGGCCGCGCGTCACCTCCGAGACCACAAGATCCTCGTCCAGGACGTCCTGCCACGGGAACTTGCCGCTCACGGCCTCGATGATGCACATGCCGAAGGAGTAGATGTCGGACTCGAAGCTCGGGCCTCGGTCCTCTCCGCCGAGACGCTCGGGCGCCTTCCATCTTACGGCTCCGATGGTTCCATCTCCGCCTGTCCAGCTTGAGTTGTTCGCGAAGGTGCTGAGCCCGAAGTCCGTGAGCTTCACTTGATGATCGGAACCCACGAGGATGTTGTTCCCCTTGAGATCTCCGTGGATGATTCCACGTTCATGGAGATGCTGGAGACCTCGAGCAGCTTCACACAGACACTTCCAGACGTTCGGGGGAGTCTTGTGTTCCGAGCGTTGGCGTTCCAAGTGCTCGTTCAAGGTGCCTTCACTGGCGTACTCGCAGACGAAGAAGGGTCTTCGGTCGAGCCGGCTCGCTGGACTATCGTCAAGCCCTCTCGTGGTCGCCGACTTGCCCACGTGACACGCACCATAGAGCTTGACGACGTTCGGGTGATTGAGGGTGAACCAAATGGTGGCTTCGCGAAGGAAGAGCTTCCGGTCGCAGCGGAACAAGCACTTGACGGCGACGGTCGCGTTGAACCACTTGCCGCGGTGCACGGCCCCGAAAGACCCCGCGTTCAATTGACTGCCGATCTCGACTTCGTACCGCGGGATGAACCACTTGGGGACCACGATGCGCTCTCGGCCGCCTGGAAGACCCACGATCGTCGTGGCAGTGCGCTCAATCGCTCTCAACTGGTTCGGATCGTAGCTGCTGCGGTGCTTCGTCGCCTCAAACACGAGCAACGTGGCAGCTTCAACGCGCTCCTCCTCGTCGTCCAAGCCGTCCACGAGGTCGTCGAGTGCTGATTGGAAGGATTCCTGCTGAGTCTCTCGGATGCAGGCACACTGTGCCTTCCAGTCGTGAATCGAAGCCGCTGCAGTCTTCAGTGGATCGCAGCGCGTTAGTAAGAGATCGATCTCGCTGTGGAACCAACTGTTGCTATGCTCGACGCTGCGGGATGACGCGACGCAGAAGGAAGTGTTGCTGCTGGCTGTACGGCGGAGCAAGGACCACTTGAAGCGCACCAGGATCTCCATGAGCGACGCTGCCACCTCTCTCGCACAGATCAAGCTCAGAAGCTGGCGATGCACGCTTACCAGACGCTCGAAGACGTACGTATCCATGGGACCGGCTTCACTCTCGCTCGCGTCGAGTAGGTGGGCGATCTCCTGGACCAAAGCGCCTGCTGTTATGCCGAATCTTGGATCGACGTACTCTGTTGAATACGCTACGACTCCAGACAGCACAGGAGACGTGTGACGCGTCTTCCGATTCCAGAAATGCCAACACTGCGGCTTGCCAGCTTCCTCAAGCTGCTGCACCACCAGCGACATGCCGACACGAGCCTCCGCGTCATCAGCACACATTGTCTCAATGAGTCCCCACTCTTCGTGCTTGACGAAGTCCGGACAGCCCGGGAGGGCTGGCAGCATCGTCGACTGCTTCTTCAACGGCCGAGTCAGCGCTTCATTGCCGGCCATGGACATCTTGAGCAATTCTCCGCCGTGAAGCAGCACTTTGTGCTCCTCCTCAGTGGCGAACAGACGTTCGAGGGTCAAATTGGCGTGCATGAAGTGCCGTCCATGCAGGAATTGGAGAGCGTGTGCGGTGCCGAGCAGCACATCTTGACTCGGAAGTGCAGAGTCCGCCGTCTTCTTCACACAAGTGGCGCTTTCTCGCACCAAAATGGGGGATTCCCCGACGTGACACGCGCCAAACAACTTGAGCACATGCGGATGGTGCAGTCCCCACCAAGCCGCCGCTTGTCGGATACAGCGCTCCTCGCTCTTACCTGGCAGTCGCTCGACGTCCACGCGAGTGCCTTGCCACCGACTCTGTCGCGTTTCGTATCCAGGCACGAACCAGTCGGGAATCGTGACGACCGCTAGACCCGAGAGGCGCATACTCGTCTCACACACGGTGGAGATCACACTGGTCTCCAAGTCGGAGTAGCAGTCGGACGAGTGCTTCTGGAAGTCGTAGACCAGCAGCGTCAGCACCTCGAGTTGCTGCTCTTCGCCGCCCAACGCTTCCATCAGCCGCGTTCGGTCTGCCAATATCGTCTGGAAACGCGCCATCCGGTCCTGACGCTCTTGTTGGAGAGCGGCTTGCCACGAAGCTCTCCCACGTGGCTCGGGGATGCCGTAAGCGGCGAGCGCGACGTCCAAGAGGCGGTTCAACCGCGCAATCTGCTGGATGATGTAGCCAGTCTGAGCCAACTGGTTGAGCGGGTTCCGCTCCTCTTCGTACGCGATAATGGCCTGGATCTGGTCGTTCACAGCGTTGTCGATGCCTCGCAACACGTGACGCGACCCGAACGACAGTCTGGAGCCGCCTACAGCCTCCGGGAGCCACGATTTCGTCAGATGCCGCGTCCGGAAGGCGTCGAAGGCCATGCAACGCGCGACGAGATGGTCGCCGATCCGATCGGGGGTTAAGAGCCCTACACTGGCCTGACTGCGACGGCGACGACGGTGCTGGTGACTGGAAGTCCACGGGTCCCATCGCCGCGCCGGAGTCTCCGGAGTCTTGAATGGGTGGCGATATGGAGACAGGAACATCTCGAAGCGGAGCTGGCGGGATCAGGAATGAGCGAGAGAAGCCGCCAGTGGCCGCGCCCTCACGACCGACCACAAAGTGTCGAGGGTCCCCATTGCCCACAGCTGGACAGGCTTCGATTTTTTGTGGCGGTGGTGGTGAAATTACATGGGAAACGAGGAGCTCTTCCTGCATTTCTATGCGGAAGCTCGACGAGCGGAGACGGCAAATCTGGCGAGAGCGAGTCGGTTCAGCAGCGGCTTGGCTGGTGGGAAGCGTCAATGAACTGGAGCGACGGCGGCCTTGCGTGTTGCGTGTTGCGGCGGTGGCGGAGGGCTGCGAAGGCGTCCGGCGTCGGGCCTGGAAGGGGGATCCATGCTCGACATGTCATGTGGCAACGAACGTCTCGACGAAGGGACTCGATGGCGGCTTTGGTTGGTCGCATGTTGGGTTGCAGACGAAGCCCATCACGAGTACCTGCGCCAATTAATTCAAGCACTAAATGATCGATATAAGGAGACAGAGACTATCCGTTTCTTTCGTCTGATTTGTAGCGACAGAACGATTCGTGGTTTGGAAGGCAATCTGAGTGGGAAGCAGGTTATCAAGGATATCCAATATAGACGATAACAGAATAGTCAGGTTTAACAGGCTTTCATTTCCATGCTGCTGGATAGGCCTGCGTGGGGTACATGTCACTCTTCTGGATAGATGACGCTTTTGGGTCAGAAATCCCGTAAATTTCCGTTCAGCCGATGCGTTTCTATTTTTTTCGCGTTCGTTAAAAATTGCGTGACGAGCGATTGCATGTGACCGTCACTCCAACGGGGACCAGCGTAACCTTCACCAAAGGGGTTACCCCCCGTTAAAATGACATCCACACTTCAATATTCGTCGAAGAAGTGCGGGCACAGCTCGTCCGGCGGGATGGAGGTGAGCGACTCCATCGAGAAGCCGCTGCGCTCCCGGAACTCCGTCAGCGTCTGCTCCGTCTCGCCTTCACCCTCCTGCACCTCCAGCGTCGACGCCGACTGCTGCTTTGACGACGACGCGTGATACTTCGCGAGTGTGTCAATCGCCTGCGTGAGCCATCGCCGTCGACTGCGCGTCACTGCCTCCTCCCCAATAACCGGGTGGCGCTGCGTCTCCTGCGCCAGCAAATGACGCGCTCGCTCGAGCGTCTTCAGTGCGACGGCCTTGGTCTCCAATTTGCTCTCGCGGTTGTCAGCCAGCATGGCACTCCGCTCTCTTGGAGACGGCACTAACGTGCACACCGCTTGTGCCGAAGCCTCCAATAGCCTCGGCGTCTCAATAGAGCAGCGTTGGCAGATCTGACAGAGCAGTAGATGGCCGTCCAGGTCCAGCACCTGCTGGCGATTGGGCCTCGTGTTCGCCACGACCCCCAGACACTCACAGAGCGCCACGAGAGCCGCTGTCTCTTCGCCAGTCTCGTGCTGTGCCTCATCTGGCTTGGGACTCGCTCCCAGTGCATAGAGAAGCACTTGGAGTCCGTTTTGAGCCGCCACACGCGTCTTGTTAGGCGGATTCTGATGGCAGAGACACGTGAGAGCGGCGGCGGCCGCCTCCACGACGGGCGAATGACTCACGGCGTCCACCAGCAACTGCAGTAGCAACGTCGTGGCGCCGCTGTAGCCGATAGTCAGTTGGTTCACAGACGTGTGCGCCAGATTCGCCAACCCAATGGCGCCGGCTCGAGTCACCGCCGGACTGCGGTGCAGATTGGCAGTGGTCAGACAAGCAGCGAGCGCCGTCGGAGCTTCGGCGGCCATGAGAGCGCTCTGATTCACCCCGTGGTTGTACGCCAGGTTGCCCAGAAGCTTGGCCGCTTCCGTCTGGACGTCCGCGCTGGCGCCTTCACGTACATACCGCACGACGATCGGCAGGAAGTATGGACTGGCTGCGATCTGGGACCGCAGAATCTCGGAATCTGCGAGGGAAGGCGTCAGCAGCAAGACCAGCAGAACTGAGATCGCTGGAAGGCTGAGGAACGTACCGTGAGAGAGGTTCACGAGTGCGCTGAGTGCGTTCTGTTGTGTGTCGTTGTCTCCAGGTAGCGGCAGCTTCTCCAACTTGGCCGACACGTCCGCCTCCTCTTCGCCAGTGTCGTTCTCGCGTTTCTCCCGAGTTTCGGGAGGAATGTGGGGCATGAGGTGCTGGACGAGGAAGCGCACGACGTTCTTGGAGGCGAGCACGCGTTTGTTCGGGCGACGGTCAGCAAGTGCGGCACACAGGCGAGCGGCTTCAACGACTACGCGAGGGTTCTGCGAGTGCTCCAGCAGATGTGCCAGCGATGTGGCCACACCAGCTTTCACGATCTGTTCGCGGACGTCCAACGCGCTATCGGCAGTGCCTCGCGGAGGACGGGGGCGCGACGAGCGCCGGTGGATCGCGAGATGCACCAGAGCCAGCAGCACCGACCCAGTGACGAGATCGCCCATGTCTTGAGCCAGTAAGTGCGCCAGGGAGGGCAGGACGCCTGCGGCCGTGACCTGCGGAGCCTGAGACGCTGGTAACAGCGCGAGGCTCTGCGCAAAGCGAGCGAACACGTCTTCGGTTGGGTTGATCGTCGATTGCAGGCGGGTGGACGGAGCTACGGAAGAAGGAAGGAACTTGCGCTGCCAGCACTTCTGCGCTTCCTTGTCGTTCTTCTCTTGGTCCAACTCCGTCTGCAGCGCCTGCATCGTCACCTTCCAGCGCTGACGCTCGTCCTCCACAGCCGCTTGTTGAGCCTGGATCTGGTCGCGTTTCGTGCTCTGCAGCATCTGGAAGAGCTCCTGGTTGCGAACTTGCAGTCTGTTACCGCCCTCCATCCCGCGAATGGACCAGAGCAAGGAGTCAACGGACGGCCAAGGAATCCGCAAGCCGTTCTAGAAGGGCACGCACTTGTGGACTTGGGACTCGAGGTCGCGGATCTGAGTCAGCGACCGGGTCTCCCGCAGATCCTTCTCCTGCTGGAGAGCCACGAGCTGCCGCGAGAGCTCCAGCTCCTTGGGCGTCGGCACCTCCGGGTACTCCTGCCACCGAACTCGCACCAATCGTGGCGCTATCACCGTCAGTAGGGCGAGGCTCGAGAAAAGAGAGCGACGACGCAACGCACCGCATCTTCGGGCTTCACGGGGACGCGTGAAGGCATCGCTAGCCAAGGGGGAGGTAGTGGCTGCAGAGCAGGTTGAAGAGGTCGCGTCGTTTCGCGTACCATGTCACCCGTACTTAGTGGCGAGCTTTAGATAGAAACGCTCTTTCCGATCGTACTCTATATTATTTGCCACGACTTATTTATGGGTAATCGCGTACTTAGTTATGGGGATGTCATCGGGCCAGCCTCGCACCACCGAAGCGGACATGTGAGCGTCAGCTCTGCCCAATGTGTGTATTCTTTGTATCAAAACTGTCCATGTTGGTGCTGGTCATGCTCTCAGTCTTCAAAGTCGGACTCCTCGTACTCCACGTCTTCCTCCAGCTCGATGGCCTCGACTGGCTTCGCTGCTGGGACAGTAGCCGGCTTCTCGCTCTCAACGACCTCGTCTTCCACCTCGTCGAACGCTTCTTCGTCTTCGTAGTCCTCCGCTTCAGTCGGAACGACTGGCTGCGGTGGCTCGGCTTCCTCGTCCATCTCCTCTTCATACGCCTCCTCCTCCTCCCCGTCGTCGTCTCCGGACGGGATCGGAGCAGCAACGGGGTTCGGACGGTCATCGACTCGCGGGCTGGCGACCTTCTCCTCGTCCTCGAAGTCCTCGTAGTCGTCTTCGAAGGGGGAGGTCGGAGCCTCCGCTTCGGATGCGACAGGCTCAAGAACCGTCGGCTTCGAGACAACTACCGACTCCCCAGCGTCAATCTCGTCCTCGAACGCCTCTTGATCGTCGTACTCGTTCTCTGGAGACTGCAGCTCTTCGCTCGCTGGAGAAGCCTCGACAACTCCCGATGCAGCAGGTTCTGGCTGGGTCGGCGTGTCGAGAACAAGCGCCGGTTCCTCGGAACCCATGGGGATTTCTGGCAGTTCAGGCGTCTCATCAGCTGAAAGGTCCGCGTTTTCGACGAGTTGGACACGTGAATCTGCCTCAACTGGAGTCTCAGCGACGATATCCGACGCTGCAGACATGTCCTCAACCGGTTCCGAGGGTCGCTCGTCTTCCAGTGGCTCGGCAGTGACCTCAGGAGCCTCCGAGAGGTCAGGAGAGACCTCACTGTCCACTTGTGGCTGCGTTTCTTCAGGAAGCGGCGTTGATTCTGTCGGCTCCTCTCTGTCTTCGGGTGGGAGGCTGCTCTCGCTCGTGGGCAGTCCCTCCATGGATTCAGAGGAAGCGACTTCCTCTGGCAAAGATGGAGAGGGGTCAGCACTTGGTGCGGCTGCAGCCTCGGATTCCTCGACAGGCTCGGCTTCAGCAACGGGCACTGGCAGTTCCGTCGCTTCTTCAGCACGTTCGGCTTCCGGCGACGCAGTTGCGTCCTGCACCTCTGGAGTGTTTGCTGGCTCCGTAATGCCTTGGAGCTTGCCATCGTCCGGCGATGGCTCTGCAGCAACGGCTCCTTCCGAAGCTGCAGCTTCCCCTCCCTCCGGTTCACCATCGAAGCCATGTGAATTGCCTTCCTTCTTCTCAAGTCCCTGCGTTTGCGCTTGACTAGCAGCAGCTTCGTCGATTGCAGACGGATCCGCATCGTCACCATCCGCCTGATCAATCGGACTGGAATCTTCTGCCGCCTCGACTGGAGGAGCCACTGGATCGGCTAACGGTGTCGGCTCCTCCGATACTGAAGGCGGATCACCAGTAGATTCGACCTCGTCGCTCTTCACCTCCTCAGACTCGTGGATGGGGACAGCGTCGACGACCAAGGCAGCATTCACTGCCTCGAGCTCCTGAGCATCTTCGCTGTTGTCGTCCGCTTCCGCTTGGGTCTCATCACTCGCAGTCGGTTCTGCTTGAGCGTTGGGCATTTCAAGCGGATCGCGAGCTTCAGTTCCCAGCGACTCGCTTTCGCCGACGCTCTTGACTGTCAATTCCTCGACAGACTCCGTCGACTGCTGACTGCTTCGTTCACGGCCGTCCACATCATCCTCGACGGCTGTGGGGCCAGAACCAGCTGCTTCTGAGCCAATTGCTGCGTCTTCGTCTCCAAACTCATCGCCATACTGCTCTTCTGTCGATGCAGGAGCAGGCAGCGCCTCGTTGCCGTCGGAAGGAAGAGCTGCCGCTTCCACCACTTCGCTTCCGACGAGATCCACTGCCCCAGAGCCAAGAGCAGCAGCTTCACCTTCGGTGTCCGCCGCAGTCTCGCCTTCTTCTGCTGCGTCCGTCGGCAAACCTTCACGTTGCTGATCCGAGACAGGTGTCGCCTCCTCAGGCTCCTCCTCCGCCTTCGCTTCACCAGCTATGAGGTCGTTCGGGTAGTCACTGTCTGCTGTAGTGGCCTCTTCGTCCGCCGCTACATCCGAAGGCCTCGCCTTGTCCTCCACCGCATCCAAGTCTGCATCGCCAGTGTCATCCGCCTTCGTGGTCTCTTCAACTGCGACCTTGGCTAGCGGCAGTGTCTCCAATGAGCTCTCCGGCGCTTGATCCGGGGTCTCCGGCTCCAACACAACCTCGGCGTCGATATCATCGGAAGGCTCTTCAACCGCGGGGTCCTCTGCTACTGAGCGTGGGTCGTCACCATCGCCAGGGGATGTCGCGGGGATCGCAAGGTCGGGGAGCACCCGTTCCGACTCCGAGACGGCAGCTGCCAGCTCCGACTCGTCCTTCGGCGACGTTGGAGCCGCGGGGTCTTCGTCCTCGCCATTGGCCTGTTGCTCCCTTGACGAATTGGGAGCAGCTCCATCGGACGCGGCGTCTTGCTTGACTTCCTCGGTGTCATCGTCAAAGTTGTCGTCGCCATACGCTCCGGCTTCTGGGCTGAGAGCAGCGAGCTCGTCTTCGAGCGGGACGTCAGGGAGCTCACTGGCGTCTTGTCCTGCCAGCTCTAGAGCATCCACTTCTCCGTTCTCTTCAGACTGAGCAGGATTCCCGTCTTCTCCGGCCGCTAAGGCCACCGCCCCATCGTCTTCCAGCTGCGGCTGGTCGCTCGTAGCCGCCATTCCGTCAGCTCCTGCTGCCGTTTCGTGCGGTCCGTCTCCAGTCTCCGCGTCGTCGAGATGGTCGCCTCCATCTTCCGCAGAGTGCGCACTCAACTCGGAGCGAGCGGTGGCCAAGCGCGTTGCTTCCTCCGCTTCGGACCCATCGAAAGCATCAGTCGCCGATACGTTAACATCAAGAGGAGGCGTCTCAAGCGCGTCTTCGCCAGTGGAAGCACCAGGATTGGCTAGGTCCACCGCCTCTGCAGCAACTGCCGGGTCCTGAGCATCTTCCTTCTCAACTTGAGGAGCGTCCGACTGCGGCTGCTCCCAATCTTCGCTCTCTAGTGCAGCGTCCGCCCGCCTCTCGACCTCTTCACCACTATTGCTGATGGCTTGGGTCTCTTCATGCTCCCTGCTACTCCCGGCGATGTGATCTTCGGGCGCGGCGGAGGTAGCTGGGTTGTTTTGGTCAGCGGTGGCAGGAGCTTCACCTTCCGCTATCGATTGCTCGGGTTCAGTTTCAGCTGCAGAGACCACTTCACTGGATGCAGAAGGCTCCTCTTCCTCGCTGGGAGCTGCAGGTTCCAGCTCCCGGCTCTCCATGCTCTCCGCTTCTGTGTGGTAAGCGCCACTGCCGTCCTCGATAGTCAGGTTGCTCTCCTCTTGGGTGCTAAGCGAGCTGGGGATCGCTGAAGTAGCAGTAGAGGCCTCGCCACCATCCTCGTCTGTCTTGGTCCCGGTGCTGGGAGGCTCTTCCTCGTCGAAGTCGTTGTACGCGTCCTCTCCGTACAGCTCTTCCTCGCTTTTGACCGATTGTAACGGTGTCTCCGAACTGGAAGCAGGAACCTCCGCAGCTCCGGACTCGCCAGCATCCAGATCCGCCTCAG
>MBAC02001297.1:0-22038 GCA_001712635.2 Nothophytophthora sp. Chile5
TCGTCGGCGTGGGGTACCCGTACTTGGCGGACGAACTGGACGACTACAGCTACGTGCCGTTCGTGGCCTTCCTCATCCTCTTCTACTTCCTGTCGCTCAAGTTGGTGCCGGAGACGTCGGGCAAGACAATCGAGGAGATCCAGCTGGAGTACGCCGAGCGCCGTCGCCAGTGAGCAGGGAGCTTTCGTGTATTCCTCCCTACCAGCGTTCGTACTGGTGTATTTCTTTAAATGGTCAAAATATAGATGCTTTTCGAATTGCCTGCACTTTTGCATGTTGAAGTTGCTCTGGTTGTAGCTGTAGCGTTTCTAATCAACCATCCGTTTCTAAGTGGAAGTAGAAACCGGTCCATAACTGGTTTCTGGCGCCAATTTGCAAACTTCCACAAGCTCAAAATATGGAGCTGGTCGGCGGCGAGCGCACCGTTAATGGCGTCGTGAAACGCGCGTACCCTCTGCAAGCGCTGCGTGCGGCGACTGCTGCTAGTCGCGGAAGAGGTGGAGACGACGGGACGTCTCTACATTCGCCGCTGGCAACATTCGGTCCTGGCAGCGGACCGTGCGGACCTGACGCCTCGCAGGTGGTGACCGTCGTTGTGGAGAACCATATCCTCTTTATCTTCCTTTTGGCTTTGCGATGGAATTTGCAGATGCATTGCATATGTTATCTTTGCACTGTTGCATTAGCGCTTTGTTCCTTAACCTCTTCTTATTTGATTGGGCGGGTGACTGGAGCACGCACGACATTCGAGACGTGTCTGGTGTTCTTCTACGACCAATGGGCGGCCAAGATGCAGTTTTTGCAACGCCACGTAAGTGTTTAAAGCACCCACCGACATTTGCAAGGGAGAGTCAATGTACGAAAGCACCAATGGTTGAATACTGACCCTTATAGACTTTATGACATTATAGTACAAGCTCCGAATCCGCGGTCGAGGACTCGTGGCGCTCGAGTGGGAAGCTGGCGTGGAGACGGAGGAGCGCCTGCCCTGCTTCATCGTGGCGGAGAGGCACATCCTGAAGAAGACGCTGGAGCGACAGCCGCGGCTGTTCACGTTCCCCCACAGCCTCACTGTTGAGGTTGCGTTCGAGGAACCTCTCCGACTGCCCGACTCGGACCAACTGCGATTTCTCCCACCCAAAGTCGTCACCACACGCGACTTGCATACTGGTACGCATCGGTCTCCAATTAGTCCGGGCCCAGCCTCCTAATGGAGCTGACGTGCGTTGTGATACATGCAGCCTCTCCGACCAAGCGACTTCGGGATGAGGTGGAGCCGTCGCAGGTAAATAGTGGCTGCCGTTGCCTTGATCGCTCGGACGGCATACTCACATACTGTATCGTTACATCATGCTCGTGGAGTCTGGACGCGGGAAGCGAACGCTTCGGAAGGCAACAGTGACGTCACCTGCGTATCGGTATTCCCCTCTGGCCGAATTGGTGCCTGGATTTGCAGACATTTATGGCGTGGTGGTCAACGTCAAGCTGCCGAAGAAAACTGGCGGACGGGATTATTGCGTGAGTCTCCTTTTCACACAGTTCAATGGAGGAGCCGTGGACTGATGTTGTGCCATTCCTGTTTGCCTTATTCACTGTTTAGATGACGGTGAGTGTGACGGATGAGAGCTGCCCCACGCGCTCGGAAGCCATCCAGATCAATATCTTCTACTCCACTATCGCGCAAATGCCCAAGATCAAGGTATATCAGCATCCCGGAAATGAGTGGTTGTATCAAAGTTTGGAGACCCTACAGTTTCCCACCAACCTTGTCCGTTTGTCCTGCGACCAGTTCGTTGGCGACATCCTTCGACTGCACAAGGTGAAAATTCAGCAATACCAGGACAAAATCCAAGGCGTCAGCTTGTAAGTGGAGACATACAAAGTACTTGACACACCCGCCGCTGGGGTCGAGCGAAGGTCTGACTGTGTTGTACTATCTGAAGTGCTCGTGCAACTCGGCACCTTGTGCTTCGGGAGCAGCCAGACGGTCGACTTGAGCAGCTAACATGCTCCGAAACCTGGACTTTCGAAGAGTCCGACGAGCAGCGAACTCGGGAGCTCATGTAAGTGCAGTTTCGTATTGCTGCTGTCGTACTCGCAGTCCTTAAACAGTTGTGCATTATGTGCTCGATGCTTCCGGATGCTATTGCTGCAGTGACTGGTCCAAAAAGAGCTTGGCGGAGGATATCACGCTACCGCAGGGGTGTCCAATGGCGCCGCCACTGCTGGCTGAGCTCAAATTTGCCGAGGGATTTGTCGATATCGTCGTGCGTGTGCTGCATCTGGACGATAGTGAGGAGCCCGTCCGGCTGATTGTTTGGGACGGGTCTGGCCATGCGGCAGCGTCAGACCGGAATCTCGTGCTCACTTTGCAGCACAGCGGCATTGCTGTGCCTACTGACGGAGTGTTGAAAGAACTGATCATGGGCTCATGCTGGTCGGTGGTGCGCGACATGGGCTTCGCCCCAGGGATGCGCACACAGTGGTGTCGCTTTCGCAACTTGGCGGTGGCAACCGACGAGCCTCTGCCTGGGGCTGCTGCTCCTCCAATTGAGAAGGAAGTGCTGCGTTTCCGAGAGGTGACGTCTCTGGTGTTGGTGCCCGAGTTCATGATTGACGTACAACAGCGATTGACGCTGAGAACTCAGACCAACCAAGCTGTCAGCGGTGAAGCGGCCTCGGCCGAGGGAGAGCAATCTCGGGTGCTACCTCGTCCAGTTCATACTGTTGCTACAGCTCGACCCGTGAAGGTCGCCAGTGTCATCCCCAATCATATCCGGAACAATGTCCCAGTGACGCCATTGCGAGATGTCCTCAGTTCCGCGCAAACGCCCAGGAAATTCCACTGCCGCGCGCACGTCCGCGGCATTTGGCCGACAGACGTCGCCAAAGTCTGCAAGCTCAAGCCAGGCAGCGACGGCGAGTATATTTATTCCTTCGTCCTGACTCTGGAGGATGCGAACGATGCGTTGGACGTGATTCTCTACGGAAAAGACGCGGTAAGTCCTCCCTCTTCGTTCGCTGCGTGTTCTTAGCGTCTGATCCAGTGACATCTCGTTTCCATTCGCCGGTGGTTTCCACAGGAGCACCTTCTGCACGGCATTCCCCCATGCGATCTCTCCAAGAGCACCAGCTCCAAAACGTTGCTGGAGAAGCGGTTCGCAGCGCTGCTGGCCACCCCCGACGTGCTGCACTGCTGCGTCAAGTCCTACACGGTGGCTCTTCCTCCCTCGGGCGCTGCTGGGATGGCTGCAGCCGGTGGACCGAACAACAGAGCCATTCGATACCGCTTGTTCGACACGCTGCTCCAGTGGGTGTGATTTCATGGGTCGAGCGCACCGAGTGCCGTAACCAGACGAACTACTTGGCATCTCTACGAAAAGAGAACCAACGATTGCGATTCACGCGAGTGGCAGCCTTTCATTCCTTTCTGTTGAGAATGCAGCGAATCGCTATGAAGAAAATGAAGACAGCCATGCATGTGAGGCTCTCGTGACACGAATATACTTTACCATCGGTCTGGTCAGCGTGAATCTTCCTTCTCCAGCTTACGGAGAGCCCAGACTCGAGATGGAGATGCTGTCAGCCCCGTTCCCCTTCATGTCGTTCAGATCCAATTCGCCCAGTCGACCTTGTTGATGGAGCTGAGCATCACACAAACACACACCACCATCAGCACTGCAAGCATTCGACCCACCCAGCTCAATCAACGCCACGCACCTTCTCCAACCAGTAGAACTCGTTCTCCTGCGGCAGGTAGCCGCTCATGTGGCCGCCGCCCATGGCCGACTGGATGGCCTGCGACTGCATGAGCTGCTGGGACATGGACATGTGGCTGCTGTACATCATGGTGTCGCCCATCCGCATGGATTTCTCCAGCTCCTCCTCCTTCAGCTTGCCCAGACGCTGCATGAGTGCCTCGCCCTCGCGCGCCCCCACCCACTTGGGGTGGTTTTGCTTGAAATTGATGAAGGAGCTCTCCATCTTGGCGTCGTTGCCGTACTCCTTAAAGTCGAACTCGGCGAAGCGGCACACGGCGCCCGTGCTCGGGTGCACCAGCGAGTGCGAACGCAGGAAGAGCAGGATCTCACGAGCCAGACGAGGCAGCGACACGCACAGGATGTAGGGCGCCAGCAACACCGACACGCACTCCTGCGCGAACAACACGGCCTTGTATGGGAACAGCGTGGCGAACGCGTCTCGCACCTCGAAAGAGTGACACTGACCGCGCCACTCCTTGGGAAAGTAGTGCGTCTCCGCCGAGACCTGCATCATGGTCTCCTCGCAGTCGCCGCTGATCAAAAAGGGCGACGACGACGTCGTGAAGGACCGCGACAGCGCGAAGACGCCAGTGGACACCGTGAGGTACCACAGCAGTTGGTGGCCCAGGAGCGTCGTCTCCAGCAGCACCGACTCCTCCAGCAGACTCACGACGATCAGCACAGCCATGAGGGAGCTCGCGCAGAAGGACACACCACCGGCGATGATCGCCAATGGGCCGGCCGGGAACATGCCCAGATAGCGGTCAGCCAGAGGGTAGGACCGTGCCATACGTGCGTCCAACACATGAGGCAGTTCGTTGTACTCGCGGAACCTCCAGGTACCATAGGAGCTCCATCGACGCGTGCCAAAGTAGTACACGCGGTTCATCTGCCACTCTTGAGCAGCCAAGAAGAAAAAGCGCGAGATGCGGTAGAGCAGGATGAAGGGCGCCAGCACAAAGTTGAGCACGCCGGCGATCATGAAGCGCTTCTGGAGCATTTCCACGTTGTGGATCACCGACGGAGCCAGGTTGAAGTCGGCGTCGAACATCTGATCCAGCAGGCAGATGTTCAGATTGCACTCCATGTTGCGGGAGCACATGACGTGCGATGTGGACAGAAACTGCAGCGACGTCGGCAGCAGGTTCTTGCCTTGGAATAATGCGTGGTTCATACAGGCGATGAGGTAGTTCTCACGCCGCATGATGCGTCGCGCGAAGTCGTGCGGCGAGGCCAGCAGCGTCGGGTCCACTTGCAGTTTGTAGGACGACAATTGCCGCAGCTTCAAAGGCGCATTGGCGCCCGTCACAAGGTCCAGTACCCGGGTCACAACTTCGTCCCAGGCGATGGTCTGTACCTGTCGCTCGTCGATATGCAGCCGCTCTTTGTAGAAAGTCTCCATCTCTCGAGTGTCCCGCAATGTCCCGACGAGTTGGAAGGCGCGTGAGATCCAGTAAACGAGGAACATGACGAAGTAGAAGGCGCCGAGGAGACCCAGCAGCCCGTTATTGTCGGCGCGGCACGTGATGTAATGCTCCATTTCTTGGGCACAACTGCCGTTCTCTGGGTGGCGATGGCAGTCCAATAGTGGCCCCCACTGCACACAGCCCAACAGAAAGCTCGAGAGCACGACGCTGAAGAGCCCCGTGGCCAAACTCACCAGCTCTACCACCACGATGCACCAGAACCCTTTGTGGTAGAAGTAGTTGTACAAATTGACGAGGAACGCGTCCAGATTCGCCACGTTCCCGTGACGATCGGGAACATGTGACACGCGCCCGCCTGACGGCCAGGAAGAGGCGGATTCCTGCCCATTGCCACGCCTCGCACCGCCCGGAAGCGCCGCCCTCGCCGTGTCCAGCGTCTCTCGGAACAGCGTGGAGATCGCCGGAAGGTGAATGTTCGCGCGAAGCGACGGCAGCGCCGCGCCCGCTTGAGACGGGGCGGGAATACGCCCCAGAACGCTGCTGCTGAGGTCTCCGTGTCCCCCGAACGGAGGCGCGCGGTGGTCGTCCTTGAGCTCGTTCCAGAGCAATTCCTCTTCTTCCTCGACGCCGCCCAACCGGCGGTCGTCGTCGTTGCCGCTCAATAGCGACTCGTCCATCGCGAACGGAGGCACGGCCTTCGGGTAACGAAGAGATAGAGAGGCGGAGTCACGCCGCGGAGACGCTGGTGCGCACGCAGGAGAGCGGGGAAGACAGCGCCAGCGGTCGCGATCCGCTCGCTTCGTTCTTCGTGTTCTTCTTCGACGCTGTTCGCTGTGGTATTAGGTGCGAACTTTATATTTGCTGTAGCTGAAAAATCACAGCAAACAAGTTTAAGTAGACCTCCTCGTTGGGTGCAAATATGGCAACATCTTCGCATATCTTATATTCTACTTGCATCTATCATTTAGACGCAGCCAATTTAACAGCTCAAACTTATCCGATGCGCACTTTCGAAGCGCGAACTTTGCGCCAACTATTGCGTCTGCGTCGATGCGTTCGGTTAAGTACGGATACGTGACGCAGCGCACGTGTCTCTTGAGGCAGATGCTTCACTTTGCAATTGACTGGCGACCCAACGGATGATGGAGAAGCCTCGCCCCGCCGCTTCCAGCACAGCGCTCACGCTCGCGCGCGTCGTGCGGCGCTGCAAGTACTACGTGTTCATCAACCTCTTCATCTCTAGCGTCGCGATGGGCAGCTACGCGGCAGTGACGTCTTTGGCTCGTAGCGTCGAGTCATCCACGCTGCTTTTGCCGCTTCTGGTGGTGTATGGCGCGAGCTTGCTGCGGATCCTGGCGATGATCAAGTGGTTCGAATGGATCGCCACCAAGAAGGCGCGGATCTTAGACGACAAGCGGGTGTCACTCACCTCGACGCAGATCCGCCGCATCTACTTCCGCATTGTGTGGCTCGTGGTGCCCACAGAATGCGCCTCCTTCTGGTTTGCCGAGCGCAGTGTGGCTAACGTTGAAGACGCGACCAATCTGCAGGCGCTGCTAGCAACGTACGCTGTGTTTATCCCCAAGTCGCTGCTGTTCGAGGTCATCTTCGACTTCTTCCACTTCGCCATGCATTGGCTCTGTCATTATAGCACGTGGCTCTATCGGAACGTGCACAAGCGCCATCATCTGCATCTACATCCATGCCCGCTGTCCACCTACGAGCAAGACGGCTTCGATCTGTGCCTCACCAACGTCTTGCCGTTCTGCCTGGCTTGGAGCTTGGGCTTCTCGTTCTCCGCGTTCCAACTGCACTTGCTGTTCGCCTACAAGACGTACGTAGAGGTGGCCGGCCACTCGGGGCTCGAGATCAAGGGCTTCTCCTTCCCGCAGATGCCGCTGCTCCACAACCTCACGGGCATTTGTCTGCGTGTTCACGACCACGACTTGCACCATACCCACCCGCGCTGGAACTTCGCCAAGCGGTTCTCGCTCTGGGACAAACTCTTCCTCACGTTCCATCCCGGCAGGCCGTTAGCAGCCGAAGCCTCATAGAGAAGAGCAGGCATACGCATGGAGGCCAAGCATGGCGTCCATAATTTCTGTCACTTTTATAATAATACAGCTCGCACACCTTTAGAAGCGTTGGGTGCTGATGGAAGGGAAGCGGATACACAATTCCTTTGTGACGGCCATCTATTTTCAGTCATGTTTACGATTTGTAGCAGTTCTAAACGAGCATATTCGTCAGATCTGACCCCGATAAGACGGCGAAGTATCCGTGCTGGCTGTCTCGCTGCAGATCCCCAGACCTCCTTCCTCGGAACTAAGGCGGCAGAGATGACACGTCGACATGGATGCGCTCAAGTCTCTTTGATATGAGGCGCTTTGGTCACCCAGAAGATTTTGCCGCAAGACATCGAAGAAGAAGAGACACAAGAGCTTCGTTGTTGCCGCCACCGCTCTGCGCGTTGCCAGGATGGCGGGAAGCACCGTCGCGAGCAAGTGGAAGAGCGAGAAGACGATTCAGCTGGCCAAGCGAGAGGTTCCCGCCACGCTGCAGCCGCTCGACTACACGCCCACGCCCACGCCTAAAGAAGACGCCGGCCTGGTGCATCTGAGCAAGGTACACACACGTTTACATGCTTTTCGGGAAGAAGCGCTGTCTTAATGCGATGCAATGCTGTTTGACTCTTTCCGAAGAGGTCCAGCCAAAACGGGAAGCATGTCAAGTCGCGCCCGCACGTTCTCGAAAGCCTCGCCACATCCCCGCAGGTACGAGGCTTGTGTGCTTTAGGGCCGCCGCCAATTGGAGCAGAATGCTCCTGAAAGCCAAGCGAATCTAACTTGCGTCTACGTCTCAACTGGCAGCAGTATAATTTCGTCCCGGAGGTTGCCATCGTGGACAAAGCTTGAGCTCCCTCCGATCGCATGCTGACCACTCTTGAGCGCAATGGCCCCGCTGCTTGTTTATTGCCGTTCGGTCTTGAATGGTTAAAGTAAAGTAGGAGCAATTTGAAAATCAAACCCATCGAGCGTCATCCTTGAAAATGCCAGCGCTACTCCTTCATGGGAACGACGCAATAGTATCTTCGCCTACTGCTGACGTCTTCGCTTGTTGGGAGGGTTGGCTTCCTTATCTTCGTCCTCGCCGCTGAAGCTGCCATCGCCTGACACCGACTCCTCATCTTCAGCCTCACTGGATGAGTTGCCGTCACTGAAGGAATCATCCGAGGAGACGGAGTCTTCCCGCTGCGAGAGAGCGTCCGTAGCCTGTGTAGCAGCATCCGCATCTTCCACGACAGCACTGGCCTCTTCGTTAACCGCCTTCGGCTTCGTATCTTTCGTGTCTGTAGACGTGGGCTGGTGAACGTCAGAGGCGCGAGCGTGCTGGATCGTCATTTCCATCGCCTTCTTGTTGAACAGCTCACGGTTGTGCTTGAAGATGTCCGCCTACACAGATGAAGGTTAACGATTGTGCCATTTGATGAGCAGACACGCTTGCAACGACTGTCTGCCGTACAATTTCCGGCATCAGGCCATCGTCGGCATTGGGCTCCGCCATGAGCAGTCGAATGGTCGTCAAGAGGGTGCTGATGTTGACGGACGGAAGCCACGAGCCCTGCCAAACGAGCGGGAAGCAGTCAGTAAACGACCCTGTCTTCGAAATAGACTAGCACAGTGGTGGAGCTTGATGCATTGTACGCATTGGCAACCTTGGGCTGCATCTTGAGCGTGTCCAGACAGATGCGGCCGGCATCGTCGATGTTCGGATGGTAGATGGGCGTAGTAAAGCTCACTTTCGGCGGCTCAAACGGATACCTACACGCGATCGGGTATCCACACGTGGCATCGACATATAAGCGCTTGACATGTGAGCTCTTCTACGAGACGCGACAGCCCTTGGATCCCGCAGAAGCGCGTCGTACCGCTCGGGGATCTCAATTTCCAGGTGGAAGACGCCTTTTTCGTACGGAGACCCGTCCGGACCCATGATTTCTGCAGTTCCAATCGAGAAACAACATCCGACCCACTCCAGTAGGTAAGGCGCGCATCGAAAGCTTGTGGATGTGCATTGCGCTTTCTATGGATCGAGAAGGGCGAGCGAAAATGCAGCAGCGTACGCGCTTCGAGTTGATCGATTTTGTCGTCTTTTGGCCACGCGCTGACGCCTATAGATCGCGTGTTCGCCAATACAAACGCACTAGAAGGCTTAGAACCGGATGCGCGTTTGTGTGTGTGCGTCTTAGCGAGCCTCACCGTAGGGCGGATCGCTCTCCAGCATCGCGATCTCCTTGCGCATTCGTCCACGCATTGCCGCCATTTTCCGGCCCGATTGTGAAAGTGACCGACAACCTCTTAACGTAACGCAATGCATTTATTGCAAGCTCTGAAAACGTTTCAACGAATCAGATTGCCGCTCTACCGTATCGTCGTTGTGATTGACTAAATCTTACACATGACGATTTCTAATGCGATCGTTTCTAAAGCCACGGCGATCCTGAAGAGACGCACACCATCCATCGTCCATCCATCGTCCATGAGCGGCATTTGATGGAGGACCTCGAAGAGCTCCAGCTACTGGGCCGCGGCGGCTACGCCAGGTGCGTATGGAGCAATAGACACCCTGCTCGGCTATCTATACATCATGCAAGTCTAATGCGGTGCTTGATCCTTTCACATTGACTGCTGGCTCGCAGCGTCCATCTGTGTCGACGCAAGAGCTCATCAAAACTTTACGGCACGCGTTTGCAATACAAATGCTTATCAATGGCTAGTCTGCTATTGCTCACTTGGCCTGACTGGTCTGGCGTATACACTCTTCATGCTACAGCGCTGAAGCGGATTCCACGGTCGAAGCTGGCGTCTCAGCAGCAGCAGGACCGAGTGGCGACAGAGCGTCAGATCCTGGAGACTGTCGCGAGCCCCTTCCTCTGTCGAAGTCATGCCGCATTCGAAACGGAAGAAGAGGTGGCATTCTTGCTCGAGTACATCGAAGGTCGCGCGTTGTACGAGTGCATCTGGAAGTATAAGGACAGCGGGAAGTTCCCGGAGTCTGTGGCGAGGTTCTTCGCTGCTCACATTGTGCTGGCGCTACGACACCTCCACGCACGCGGATACATCCACCGTGACCTCAAGAGCGGCAACATCTTGGTGAATCAGTCTGGTTTCGCCAAGGTGATTGACTTTGGCTTGTCGAAAAAGGTGCTGGCGGTCCACCAAGCGGGTTTGGAGGAGTCAGAAGGCGCGGAAGAGATCTCGGACCGCACGCAGTCGATGTGTGGGACACACTACGTCATGGCTCCGGAAGTGTTCTTCCGCGAGCCCTATGGCTTTGCGATTGACTGGTGGTACGTGGCCATGAGCTGTCCTTTGTGGAGATAGACGTCGGTGTTGATTAGCCCGTTGTGGTGCAGGAGTCTGGGCGTCGTGATCCACGAGATGGTCGCTGGTCGACCGCCTTGGGAATACCAGTGTCCTGCTGGCTGCTCGATGGACGAGTTCTTCCGGCGAATCACACGCACCGCTTCTTCGCCGTTCCAGAACAGTGAGCAACACTCAACAGAGCCACTCAGCCCGGAGCTGCAGTCACTGATAGGGTGCGATCCGAACGCTAGCTTGCTTGGAGCTACGTAGTTTCTGATATCTGTGGATGTTGTGAACGGCAGGCAATTGCTGGCGGTCAATGCTCATGATCGACTTGGACGGAACGGAGCTGCTGAGGTACAAGAGAACGAAGTCGCTTTCACATCCGTTCTAGTTGACGACAGTTGATGTGGTGTTGTTGTGTGGCAGGTCATGCGCCATCCGTGGTTCAAGGACGTGGACTGGGAGCTATTGGAAGCCGTGGAGACCCGCCAGGCCGAGCTCACAGTGCCCTATGATCCTCAAACCGACTATAATGCTGCTCGGGTTCGTGAGGCGCCACCGCACACAGGCAGCAGCATCTCGAGCGCAGAAAGCATCGATCCCGAAGATGACGCCAAGTATTTTGCAGATTTTTAGAAAGGAAAGCACTAAGAATGCAGGCATAGGAGCAACATCGATGCTCGACGGGAAATAGAACAGCGCTGTCAACTGGCCTCGACCTACAGGAGCTGCCGAACGAAGGCTTGCTGGGACTCGCGCTCTTCCGTGGCCTTGAGGTTGGTGGCTTTCCGGTCATCATTCGCTGCGGCGATATGGTCGTCAATGAATCGGGCGATGTTCGGGTGGAACTCATAGCGACCACCGAAGAAATCCACGTAGGTGCTACCGTCGAAGAGATATCCGTCGGGTAGCGGTTCCATCGCCTTCGTCAAATTCAACACAGCAATACGTCAAAAACGTCAGCATGATACTCCATCCATACCAATGATCCATCAAGCGGACTTACATGCTGCCTTTGAATCTCGCGTTTCTCCTCCAGACTGATAGACGCCTTCGAACGCACTTGATGGGGGGACATCTCGGCATGTGCATAGCAATTCAGAAGCAGTTCACGGAGCTTTCCCGCGTCCAGGCCTTGCCCCGTGATTTTCAGCTCCAACGAAGGAGGTGCCTTGCCTTGGCCGTCTTGTTGGTCGGAAGCTAGCCAGAGCCGAGCGAAGGTACCGGAGGATCGGTAATCATAGACGCTGCTAGGGTCATCCTCGAAGGCGACTCGGCCTTCCACACACCAGCAGGAGCGACCCGAGAAGGCGAGTTCCACAGTCGAAAGCGGGGTCGAAGCTCCACTTGCCTGACGCACTTTCTCCACCGCAATTGACTGGGCAATGCGAATCCCCTTGGACGTTTTGCTGGGCGAGGCCTCTATCGGATAGATCTTGTCCATAGAGTTGGTCATCGTGGCGAAGGGGGTCAAGGCTTTCGTCACCAGGTACGCGAACTTGGAACGGTCCATGCCCGAAACGATCTCGAATCGGAAGGTTACGGGCGAGTACTCCGCCTCAAGTTCTGCCACAAAGCCAAAAGAGGACAGTGCCTCGCTGCTGGTGGCAGTAGCATTCTCCCAATCACAGAAGTGGACGTCGCGGTACTGTTTGTAGTAGGCGCTTTCGAAGCGATCGACGGCCAGCAACGGAGTCAAGGGTCCTTCAAACACATCGTGTGAAAGCACCAGCACGTCGGCGAACGAGTTCACTTGGTCCATACGGAATCTCAGGCGTTGGAGGAGGGGCGACGTCACGTCCGCACTGTTTGTGAGCACCAAATGCGTCGCGAATCCGGCAATCATTTGGTCGAACACCTTTGGAAACGGCGCTTGAGTAGTCATTGGATCCGGGAGATACACGCTCGTGGCGCTCACGCAGGTGATGATTGCGCTGATCTTGCTCTGAATGGAGGCCTCACGCGACGTGCGTTTGATCGCACTGGCCACTGTGATCGGGTCCACGTACCCCACAATGGCGAGCATGACCCGAGGATGCAGTCGCATCGATTGAGCGGTGGCTTGAACCCGATCCAATGCTTTCTTCAGCCTCGATGAGACTTCCAAACACCCTGACGCTTCCATACAAGGCTGCTTCGAAGCCTCCATATCTCGGAGATCGATTTCAACGTGGATCCACTCGAAACTGGACGCCGAAATCGCGCAAATCGACCTCGAAATCGTCATGACGTCACTCCCTGGTATGCCCAGTAGTACCGTGACTGGGACGCAGAGTTTGCTGAGGTTGACTGCGTTTGGTTTCGACAGCGTCGTACTCGCGTTCGGGTCTTTCGGGATGAAATCTTTCGGGAAGAAGGCGCCGATAGTATGCGCATCCTGTCCGACAAAGTGTCGTTTCTGAACTAACAGATCGCACGTCGCCTTGACGCAGACTGGGATGTCGAAGCTGGCCAATTCGCCGTCCCGAGGGGTGTCGCCTTCGAATTTCTCACTGAGATCACTCGGCCGGTAGATCGGGATGTTTAGGGTCGCTGCGGTGGCCTTCCACACTGTTAGAACTCGCAGAACGTCTTCTTGGAAGCGTGAGCCAGAGAGAAGCGGGATGTAGAGCGATCGCGACCTAAAAGCAAAGGGTAGCGCCTCCGAGAGCTGAAGCAGTACGATCACGTGTTAGTAAAAGGCCAACAAAGGAGGGCCGCGTCTATAGTCAGTGGACGTACGGGAGTCAAGTGACTGCGCTCGTCTTTCTTGAGGTCCATCTTCAGCAGCACCAGCTCTTCATGCTGCGACGGGAGGATCTGCAAACTCTCCACATTTCGCTGGAAAGACACCAGGATGGGGTTCATATGGGGGCTTCTGAACACGAAACCTTCCGTGAAAACCCGCCAGCTCCCGCTGAGAACCGGCAGCACTTCGCTGTCGAGTACCAGCGTCGCCTTGGAGAACGCCAGGAATTCTGCCCGCGCCACGGCTCCTTCTGATTCATCGTCCGCGTCGATTTTAGGCTCGGAATCGACATCCAGCGGCGCCAGGGCCTTACCGAGACGTACAGAACGACTCTGAAGCATAAACTCGGATTGCAGGGAGCGCATGAGCACCTGAATCGCGTCAGCTTCTTCTCCGTTTTGAATCCACGAACGGAAGTACGCAAATGGCTTCGTGACGGTTAAAACGTGGTCCAAAGCGTCTTCAGGCGCGTTTGTGACGGCACCGTACCCTCGGAATAGGAACGTATCTCCAACGCGGAGCGAGCCGAGTGACACTGTTGAGTCAGCAGCACTTGGGATGTTGGCCAGTGCCATGGAGCAGTACAAAAGGCACCAGTCTGCACAGCAAAACCAGCTCATAAACCTCAGAAAACTGGATTAAGTAGAAGAGAGAAGAATGGGTTGACAGCTACATACCTTGTGCTGCAGATTGAACCGGCTGGCCACGAGAGTCCAGCACCTCTGCAGTAAGACGGAGCTGGTCACTGAGGAACTTGGCTGGGAAGGCACTGGACTCGAGAACTTGCGACTGCGTTCTCGACATTTCGATCATCAACTGGATACCTGCGGCTCGAGCTGTTGCAATACATTGCTCAAGAGAAGCTTCGCCGCTGGTCATACACTCTTGCACCAGCTTTGCCGCGCTTGCCTTGAACCCCTGAAGGAGCAGTGCGTACAGTTCAATCAGCCTCTGCGTGTCCTTTGCATTGTTCGCTGACGCCGAATCCTCGGCTGGCGGGTGGACCAATGCGTCTTCATCCACGATTTTCCGACAAACTTTGCTTGATGATAGAAAATAGGTGCGAGCCAGACGGACGCCAGTGAAGGGATCTTCAGCCTGTACGAGCATATGAGTGGCTGCAATGCCCTGAACGGCTCCGGAGTTCGCGAGGAAGGCGGATGAGGAGGACTTGACCGTCAGAGAGCTCGTTCTGGCTCCGTAAAGCACGCGACTGCCTCGAGTCGGCAGCGTGGTGAGCCCTCGAGCTGGGAACTGCATCGTCCCGAACTCGTAGAAACTCAGCAGATCTTCGCCCAAATCGCTTTCGGATTTGGCGTTGCGAGCTTCTGGAGACTCGGCATGGTCCAGTTTCAGCAGGAACTCGTCAAAATGATGCGCCAGGAATGGCTCGCTCTCCAGCACCACTCGCTTGGCACTGAAGCCGTCCAGTTGTGCCATGGCACGCATCAACTCGGCCGAAACGTTTACTACTTGATGGTTCATGGTGAAGAAGCCTTTGGCAGTTGAGCCCCCGCCTTCCAGACCGTAGGATTGAATCAGCGGCCACTTTTCGGGAAGCATGACGTCCACCAAGTTCTCGCCTTCACTGTTGAGCCCGAACGGGATCCCCACGCGATGGATTCCCGTCATCATGCTTTTGAACGCGCACATCTTCCGCTCTTCTTGTTCGTCTGGCTCCATTCCGTCGTGGACGGTGTACTCGGCAACGTGACGCCATTTCGAGATCACAGGCAGGATCTTCACGGCTGCCTCACTCTCCGAGGAGTAGAACACGGCGATGCGCTGGCGACTGATCAGCAGAACCACGTCCTCCAGTCGCTCGTGCTCGTGGGAGATCACCTGTTCGCCGAGTAATTCTTGGCCTGAGCTGCCCAGGAAGAGGTACTTGAGTACCGCTTGCGACGCCTGGGAGTGGAAACTGTCCACGCCTCCGACGACCAGAAGTCCATCGGGGCGACGGTCATTCTCGGCCGAGGCAGAGGCACACAAGGCCTGGAGGCGCTGCAAGCGCTCGACACTGTCGCTCCCGTTGTACTCGACCTCCTTCCAGCGCATTGTTGCGGGCTTCGACCGTGGGCTGCTCGAAGAGTTGCGTTGTGGGAGCGTTTGGTTGAGACGCTTGCATGCCAAAGATCCGGCGAGATCCAGGAGAGCCGAGCTTGAAAAGTCGCGCCGCTTCAACGCAACAGCTTGCTTGCGGTATAATCGATTCACATGTCAACCGGAACAAATTGAGGCACCATGAGTATTGCTCGCGTCCGTTCGGGTCACTTCAGCATGCTGCTGGGCATATGAGACGTCGCCATCCCGTGAACTCGGAAAGTTCTCGGAGCCGCAATTCATTCGCTTGGACTGCCATACACCGATATCGGACGGAGAAACCTCGCCTTCGAGGACCTGGACATTATGAGAAGCCTTGGCTGCCGTTGCGCTGCGAACTGTAAACGATTCGAGGCTGACACATGTGAGGCTTCGTTGATACAGAGTTGGAGAGCTGCACTCTTATCTGTCCAACGCGTGGGATCACGCTGCTGCGCTTCCGTTGGAACCGTTTCGCCGCTGAGGCGGGCTGGAGGCTCCTGACTTTCAACGCCATTTCTCGACCAGCAATCGCTCCAAAAAAAGAAGAATGCTGGCTGAACGGTGCTCCCTCAAGCAACCCACTTTGAAATCGACACGAGACCCCGCACTGCGACCAGCATCATCTCTGTCCAACTGGCGAACCATGACCGCATTCTCTAATGTTGGGGTCCATGGGTCGGCGGTGGTGGCGCCGCTTTCGCGGGACCCCACGGACAGCCGCGGTGAGCCCGCAACGAAGGCCACCCCTGCTGCTGGAGACGACGAAGACGACGAAGGCGGTCGTGAGGATCTTCCGCTACTGAAGATGGCCTGCTCTAGCGACGGAGACTCAACGATCGAGGCAAAAGGAGCGGCGACCGCTGTTCCGACGAGGGAGAAGGCTGACGAAGCCGTCTGGAGCCTGAAACGAGCGCAAGGATTGGGCTTCATCATCTTCGCAGCATTTAACTTCAGCATCGTGTCCGTGTGCGTGAAATTCGCGAGTCACCGCGTGAGTTCGCACGAGATGGTCTTTTGGCGGATGTTCGTCGCTCTGCTGATCAATTTCGTACGTGCCGCATGGTGGATTCGCCTTTTACTTGGATTCACAATGGGAGCTAACTGCGCTCCTTTGTGGTATCGATGACGCAGGTCTGGCTTCGATACAAGAAGAAGGGCCTGGCAGTCCAGCAGGAGTATCGCAGCCTCCTCCTATTCCGCTGCTTTGTGGGGACCGTGGGCGTGAATCTGCAGTTCTACGCCATGTCCAAGATGGTGCTAACAGATGCCGTGGTGATCATCTTCACGAGTCCAATCTCCACGTTCTTCTTGGTGCGTTCTCCTCTCTCTATCGTTGCACTTCTCCAACCGTAGGTCACTCAAGTTTATCTGTTGTCAATCCAGGGCGCCGTCGTTCTAGGAGAACACATCAACCGCATTGAGCTGTTCGCTGGCCTCACATCCTTCGTCGGCGTGTTGTTCGTGGCGAGACCGGACTTCTTGTTCGCGACCACTACGAGCGTCAAGGCGCCTCCACTCGCCATTCTCTGTGCTTTGGGCGGCTCGTTCACGCAAGCCATTGTGTACGTGACCTTGCGGAAGCTGCACGCAGTGGACCACTTGGTCGCCATCCACTACTTCTTCCTATTCGGGACGTGCATGGCACTACTGACCATCTGGTTCCTCAGCGTGGTAAGTCCAATTAAGGTCTGGTCTTGAGAGTGCCATGCGTCTAACGAGTCCTCTTGTGTCACATCTAGAGTATGCACGTGCCTCTGGAAGAGCGGTTCCTCTTCGCCCTCTTTGGGAGCGGCTTCTTCACGTTCGTGGGCCAGATCTTCCTGACAATGGGCTTCCAAAGAGAGAAGGCGGGCATCGCGTCGGTCATGCGCTATTTCGACGTGGTGTTCGTCGTGGTCATGGACATCTTGGTCCTCGGCGAACACGTGAGCCCGTACAGCATCCTCGGTGCGGTGATCATTCTGAGCGGGGCTTCACTCATCGTGCTGCGTCGTGTCCACACGAAATAGCCAACGCGCTGGTAAGGAAATAGTCTACCCATAAGCAAATAAATCTTGTGCTCAGCACGTACCGCCAACCCAAGATAGAGCGCCACTCACAAGCGTTGGGCGAGCTCTATCTTCCAAGGAAGAGCTCTGGCTGCGGGTTATTTTTGACTGATGTTCACAATCGAAGAACGTCGACGCTCCTTTGATTCATTTGATATCCTAGCGCACTTCTGAACTGGGCAACTGATGGGAATGCTTTCCCACGGCAGCGCCCATGGGCCAGCGGCGGTGACGCCACTTTCACGCGATCAACTGGACGATCTTCCGGACTCTTCGAAGATGACGGTTTCCGATGCCGGAGCCGACGGAAATGCCGAAAGCGATGGTGATTTCCTCCCATTGCTGATGTCCGCCAGATCCAGTGACGACGACTCAACTACCGCAGAGGAAGCACCGGTAAGCGCAATTCTTGCTGAGCCGAATACTGGCGGCGGAGGAGCTGTCTGGAGCCTGAAGCGAGCGCAAGGCCTAGGCTTCATCGTCTTCGCAGCCTTCAACTTCAGCATCGCGTCCGTGTGTGTGAAATTCGCGAGTCACCGCGTAACCTCGCATGAGACGGTCTTTTGGCGCATGGTCGTCGCTTTAGTGCTGAATTTGGTACGTCCCAGGCACCTGAGACGACCCAATTGGCTCGGTAGTTGATGCTAACAGTCGATCGTAGGCCTGGACTCGCTACAAGAAGCGGAAGCTGGTTATCGAGCAGAAGTATCGCGGCCTTCTCCTGTTTCGCTGCGTTGTGGGAACCATCGGCGTGAACCTGCAGTTCTACGCCATGTCCAAGATGGTGCTGACGGATGCCGTGGTGATCATCTTCACCAGTCCAATCTTCACCTTCTTTCTGGTAAACTTCCGCTTCCAGAAGCGCTGGTTGCTTCGTCTTTCTCACTGTGTTATGTTGTATGAATCTAGGGGGCTGTGGTTCTTGGAGAAACGATCAACCGCAGCGACCTGGCAGCCGGCGTCACGTCCTTCTTGGGCGTGCTCTTCGTGACCAGACCGGCGTTTTTGTTTGGAGGCGTTGCAACTGCCAACAAAGCTCCTTTGCTCGCCTTGCTGTGTGCCATGGGCGGCTCGATCACTCAAGCAATCGTCTACGTTACGCTGCGGAGACTGCACTCCGTGGACCCTCTGGTTGCCATCCACTACTTCTTCCTACTTGGGACAACCACTTCTCTGCTGATGCTTTGGTTCTTCAACGTGGTACGTCCAGCAACGCTTTGGCCTTGTGGGTAGCAGGTATCTAACGGATCCCTCCTCTGTTGGCGAATCCAGACCGTGCAAGTGCCTCTAGAGGCGGCGTTCCTCTCCGCAATCATCGGAAGCGGCTTCTTCTCGTTTGTGGGCCAGATCTTCCTGACAATGGGCTTCCAGAGGGAGAAGGCGGGCATCGCGTCCGTCATGCGCTATTTCGACGTGGTTTTCGTCGTGGTCATGGACGTCGTGATCCTGGGCGAGCACGTGAACCTGTACAGTCTCCTCGGGGCTGCGATTATCATGGGCGGCGCGTCGATGATCGTGCTGCGTCGGACTCATGAGAAGAAGTAGCAGGCGGTAGACGAACAGGATTGACCAGCAACAGATGCAGTCCACTCCATATCAGGTTGAGTTAGAGCTGGAAGGATGGTAACCAACTACATGGTTGTCAACCAGCCAACCACCGAATGACACCAGTCAGTGATGGATCCTGCAAGTCACACGATTGTTTTTGCATTGGTGTGTGGTGGTTTACGCCTTGCGAAGGCGATGGAAGAGCGATCGAGTAGCGAGAACTTCGCAGACAAGGTCGACGAGACGACCTCGAGTTCGTTGAACCTGGAGTGTTCACACCAATCCAAAAGAAAGCAAGTGTTCGGTGGAGTGATTTGTGTATTCCACAAATAACCCGAGAGCAAAAGGATCGTGCTTCGTTTGGAGGCAGTGGGGATCGTGGCCTGCGTGTACATGGATGAGTGGCTGGCATCGACCCTCACTCCGTGGTGGCTCAGCATGTGAGGGCGATAAAAATGGGAACGGAAATCCCGAGGCCGAGGACGGTAGTGGCCACGTTCGATCTGGTCCACGGAGCGTTTCGCCTTCGCGTTGGGAACTCAATGCGCTGTTCGTTATATACTGGCTGACAAGTGCTTGATGCCTGCGATCTGAGGTCTGGGCTGCAAATAATGAGAAGCCTCCTCCTGGTGCTTGAGGATCGAACGACACTTTTGAATTCTCTATCACTGGGAAAGTTGGCCGACCAGCCAGCCTCCCGCTCTGAAAATTGAAGCAGCTATCGACTACCGCGCTACCAAGCGGACGGAGTGCGCATGTTTTCTCACGGCAATGCACGTGGCGTGGCGGTGGTGGTTCCACTGCCTCCGGGTCTCCCCAGTCGCAATCAAGATCCCATAAAGAAGGTGGCTGGCGATGCTGGAGACGATGACGACGACGGAAGTGGTCGTGACGACCTCCCGCTCTTGAAGGCCACCAACTCCAGTGATGAAGCTTCCAAGATCACAGACGATGGACCAGCCACCATCGTTCTCACGGCAGACACCGCCAGCCCGGCGTGTTGGACCATGAGTCGAGTGCAAGGCCTGGCCTACATCGTCTTCGCCGCGTTCAACTTCAGTATCGTGTCCGCGTGTGTGAAGTTCGCCAGTCATCGCGTGAGCTCGCACGAGACGGTCTTTTGGCGGATGGTCGTCGGGCTGGCGATGAATTTCGTACGTCCTCCATACAGGCAACGTCGCGTGGGGCCATGGCTTGTGACTAATAGTCTCTCTGCTTTCTGTGTTGCAGGTCTGGATTTATCACAAGAAGACGAGCTTGTACGTCGAACGGAAGAACCGGCTGGTTCTCCTGTTTCGCTGCTTGGTCGGAACCGTCGGCACGAGTCTGTCGTTCTACGCCATGTCCGAGATGGTGCTGACGGACGCCGTGGTCATCATCTTCACGAGTCCGATCTTCACCTTCTTCCTGGTACGGTTTGCTTGACACATGGATCATATTCCATCGGAAAGGCACAAGGTTGAAGTCTCTGTTGTCTGCGAACAGGCCGCAGTGGTCCTAGGAGAAGCGATCGACAAAGTGGACCTCGTCGGCGGCATTACGTCGTTTATTGGCGTGCTGCTGGTGACGCGGCCAGCGGTTCTGTTTCCAGCGACGGCGACCCCGAACGCAGCGCCAATGGCAGCCATCTTGTGCGCCATGGGCGGGTCTGTATCGCAAGCGATCGTGTACACCATCATGCGGAAGATGCGGGATGTCGACAACTTGGTCACCATCCACTACTTCCTGGTGTTTGGGACGTGCTACTCGATCCTCATGCTCTGGTTCTTCGATGTGGTAAGTCGGTCGATGCATCTTCCTCGATGTGAAGACGTTCAACTTACTGACGGATTGTAACCTGTTTGTGGATTGATCAGACGGTGCAGATGCCATTGGAGCCAACGTTTCTCTTCGCCATTTTCGGCAGCGGGTTCTTCTCGTACGTGGGCCAGATCTTCCTCACCAAGGGCTTCCAGACGGAGAAGGCGGGCATTGCGTCGGTCATGCGCTACTTCGACGTGGTGTTCGTCATGGGCATCGACGCTGCGGTCCTGGGCGAGCACGTGAACCTGTACAGCGTCCTCGGAGCCGCGATCATTATCAGCGGGGCCTCCATGGTCGTCATGCGGCGAGCGGTCTCGAAGAAGTAGCTCCCAAGATGCACGAAAGAAAGGACGGGCACTTTATGATACATGCATATTTGCAATGCACCCAATACTTCACGACTATAAGCCGAAATCTTTCAACTCGTATTTCTGTGACGAGCCAGTCCAGACTACCTCTCGTATCATGTAGATTACAAATATTGTCAGTCAATTAGATATCACTATATATCTATTATTTATCAGTATTTTGCCAGAACAGTCTCCACAAACTAAAATCACGATGATTGCTACGCATTTCATTTTGAAAATATGCGGTATCACAGGTAAAACATTCAGCAAGCACCGCAGCGCGTCTCTGTGGCGGCCGGCACATGGAGCCGAGACGACGGAAGATGACAAGAAGCTGTCTCTTCAACCGAGCAGAGACGCCAGTTCCTCCCCTGCTCCACTGCTCATACCCAGCCGACTGTGTACGCGATGATCGCTCCAATCCACGGCGAGTTGCAGCGCGGCAACGATGGCCGCGCGTGCGTTCGTCTGCAAGTGGTTGACGAGGAAGCAGGTGACGCTGTCGATGGCAAGAATGCGAGCGTCTCGAGCCAAGAGACCAAACCTGCGACGCCGCAGTCGACGGAGTATGGCGGCGCGACCGGCTGGCGCTCGCCGCGAGCGCGCGCCTTGGGCTATATCGCCTTCGCCGCGCTCAACCTGAGCCTCATGCGCGTGTGCGTCAAGTACGCGAGTCGCCAGGTGACGTCTCACGAGACGGTGCTCTGGCGGTCGGGCGTCGCGTGGCTCTTGAACTTGGTGCTGGTGCATCGCAACAAGACGAGTCTGTTCGTCGAAGCCAAGCGCCGCAAGTTGTTGTTCTGGCGCTGCTTCTTCGGCACCTTCGGAATCAGCATCCAGTTCTACGCCATGGCGCAGATGGTGCTCACCGATGCCGTCGTCATCATCTTCACGAGTCCCATCGTCACTTTCATGCTAG
>MBAC02001298.1:0-19918 GCA_001712635.2 Nothophytophthora sp. Chile5
TGTTGTGGCATAGCTCGAATCTTTCCGCAGCAGACTTGAGAGCGCCCTTGGCCAGTTTCCCCCGAACAGACCGCTCGGAGAGGAAGAGAGCTACGCGAAGCCGAGTAGCCGGGGTGATGTCCATCTTCTGAGGGGTTCTGGGCATCGTAGGTTCTCGTAGTGGTTGGCGGACTGAGCAGCTTGCGGCGGAAGGCAAAATGAATGGGGAGGAGATGGTCGCTTAAGTTAGCTCGTGGCACCCAGTGATTTAAGGCTCATTATTTGCACCTAGCCCTATTTTATTTTAGCCAATAGATATTGAAATATGTTTTGTGTGTACCACACATTAAACCTCAACTGTCATTTTGAAGTGGGCCAGAGAAGTATATCGCTTTCTCAAGATCCAACAGTCAAGGTCCTACGCACACTATGTGCAAGATCCCGGACTGTTCCGACGCTACCACTGCGCACCTCATTGAACGCCTTCAAGCACTCAAACGAGACACGCCTCTTGGTGTCTGCAGCGAACATGGCCCAACTCGAGCGACGTCTCCAGCCTAAATCCAGTACACATTTTTGGTTCGTTTAAAAAATAAAGTCCTTGACTTCATTAAAGTTGTGGTAACATGTGTATGGCACAAAAACCCGTCTTAATACTAACAGGATTCGTACTTAAATTCACACAATCGCTCTTGATTGCATTGTAATGCACCAAATTGTGCAGGAATTAACCGAAAGTCGTCATATTTGTATTTGGTATCTTCCTCGCCTGTTGCATTTCAACTATGCAAAAAAGGAAATGCAAAGTCATGTATCCGTAGAAAACTTATCGTGGATATTGCTAAACGATAAGCGTCTGATCTCTTGTGCTGATGTGACGACCTAAACAGGCCTGCGTCCTGCAAAGCCCCAACCCCGCATGGGAAATTTTGCTGACATCCAGCTCTGTGCCGAGGCTTACACTCTTGATGCATGTTTTCCACCATGGCAAAAGCTTACTGAATGCTGTGAGAAGGTCTCCTCGTGATGTCTCGAGCCACCGCTTGCAGTTGAAGTGTCACGGTATCCAAAATGTAAATACTACGAGATCCAACAGCGAACCAACTTGGTTGTATACCTCCATCAGTGTCTATCCAGATAATCCGCCATGTCCACGTTTGCCGATCTAATTGCGACGCTCTGCGTGTTGAATCGATTTCAGTCGGGAGCTCCACAGCATCGTAATACAGTGCTACAAGCTGGCCTGTCTCCCCCGTGTTTTTATACTTGTCTTGGCCTGGTGCAGGATTTGTGATTTCAACTTGTCCAAAAATTGTCCTGGTCTTGGCGAGGAGTTGCGATTCATTTGTCAGCGACAAACGAGGGACGAAACCCCACGGAACAAACGATCGATCGCGTTCATACACGCTCGGTAACGATCTGTGATAATGACGGACGGCCAAGTGATTTTGTATGATGCAATCCTATCTTGGAGTTATTTTAGAGCCCATATGAAGTGTTCCTCTTTCTCACCCGATAGCCAGCATTGCGCGACCGGAAGAACAGAGTTCACATTGATCATCGCGATCACGTTCAGAAGGGAGAGGTCGTATGTGTTAGGGTTGTGTGTGCAGTCGAGCACCAAGACGTTTAAGTTCCATGTGGAAAAGTCCTAGATGCCAGGATAGAACCAAAACAAATACCGAAGACGATTCGTGTCCGGGTTGAATTCAACCTTGTCGAAAACTTTTGTGCCTTGTCAATATTTTCAACAAGAATTCTATCGGAGCATCGTTAGCCAATTCGTCGCGTCGGACAGAGTCTTTTCTGTTATAGATGTCCTTTGCTGTCACGTAAAGTCCAGGTACAGCGTGCCTGAGTGTCGCCATAACGATTTGTGGAGATACGTCAACCGCAGTTTGCGACGCAACCAAATCCGAGAAGGAAAAATCCGAGGATGTAAGCCGTTGCATGTCGCGACGGCGGTGTCCAGGGTGGATGCTTCGATTCTTCGAGGCAGGGTGATTGTGGTAGATAGACCCGTCTAGATGGAGCGTTTTCCATTTGCCATCACAATTGCCAGGGTCCACATATTCGAGGCGGATCTTCATTGTGCATCCAGTTTTACTCGTCCCTCGCTGAGTTCGGACCCGATCCTCTTAGCGCAGTCCACGGTTGTTTTGTGTCTTCCCATAGCGGCTGCATTGATAGACTCGCTGTCGTATCACCTTCAGCTTGTTCTTTACGTTATGCGCTCTGGTGAGATCGAGTCCCTCCACCCGATTCCAGGCATGCAGGGCAGCTTCAACCTCTTCAAATGAGTCGTAGGTAGCGGGTTTATTTGGAAGCGAGGAGAGGGTTTGATTGTCGCTGATGCCGCCATATTAGCGAGTGAGTCTTCTGGTTGGCAAAACACGCGCATTCATTGCATTTGCTCGCATTACAGCAAGTCAACACGCTTGATTTCACATCTGTAGCAATGAAGTCGTTGATCATGGGTACCTGTTTTTGTTTTCCTCGGCTGTAACGTTACTACACATGCTCAACAACTGAAATACATGCTCCAAATAATCTGTGATGTCTCTCACATGAACAATGTAAAGCAATGTATTGGCACATACAACCACCAAACTGGGTTGGAGACTATTACCTACGATACTGGATCACGTCAAACTTAATGCGGGACCTATCGAACGGGGACGCCCGCTCTGCGTCATCTCAGCAGCTGACGCATGCTTGAGTTTATTGCGGCTCACCAGGATGCTTCTTCCATCGCAGTCGACTCGATCCGTCACCCGCAGTGCGAATGTTACGTGGACACAAAAATCAAACTTGAAGCAGTACTTGCATGGACACCATCGTTTGCTGATGTCGACGGGCCAGCTCGTCCACGGCTGTCCTTGCGTCTCCACGCGCGCGTAATTCACACCCATCTGCGCCGAGACAGCAATTTCTTTCTCACTTTTTATCAAAGGAGCTGCGTTAACCCGCTTGGCGGGTAGTGACAGCATATGCACGATCGTCGAGGACGATACGGTGTCTGCTTGCCCCGATAGTAGCAGGAATTTATCGCGCTCCTGTTCTAAAGATCGATGGGCCAGTGGTGACGACGCCTCGGCCACGTGGTTGAAAATACGAGTGCTACCGGCCTCGCAGCGAAATCACACACCCAATTCCCGTAGCAACATCCCCATTTCCAAACGCCGTCGAAGCGTATAATCCCGTTTCAAAACTCGATTGAAAGTCTCGACCGGGTTATTCGTGGTCGCATATCGGCTCGGGGTGGAAACGCTTGCCAGCTGCAGAACCGATCGTAGAGCCATTGTGAACACATGTACTGCGTGATTTGATGGAGGCTCGGGTTGGTCTTCCAGATGAGCAAAACGTGGTCCCGCATCGCCAAACCCTCCTTTTCGTTCACTGCGAAGTGCAAATCGTAGATAGCATCCACCACGGCAGCCGTTTCATGTGATGAAAAACCCATGATAACCTTCTGCATGTTCTCTATCACGTGAAAAACACACATGAGAAACTGGAATCGCGGGTTCGTACCAAGAATGGAACACAGCGTGTTATACTGCGCTTGGTCAGCGTCACCCATGGCATAGCGAACCTCCAGCTCCCTCCCCGTTATGTTGAAAAACATGTGCCGGAGAGACAGCAACGCCGCCTCATAAATCGGCTGTAGCTGCTGGGATATGATGAAAACCGCGACCAGGTGAAAGCTGCCAACACGGTCCGACACCCCGACCACCACCACGGAGTAGTCTCTCTGATTGAGTTTGTAGGTGACATCCACATGCAGGACGAAATCGTCCGGTGGTAGCAGCAGCCGCATCGCCAGTGCCTTCGTGGTTAACCCCCCAAAAAATGGTCGCTCGTCTGATTCGTCTCCAACCTGAGGTTTTCCATCCCGGGTAAACTCCCATGAAAACGTCAAGGGCTGCGAAGCGGTCTCTGAGCCGTTGTATGCTCACTAGCGGATCCAGTGCGTGATCTCCTTAACGCGATCGTGGTTGTCCAAGTGGCAGCGAGAGTAGTTGTTGACGTAGTTCTGGATAGTGGATACCTCTGGTAGCGCCTCAATAGAGACGTCGAACGTTCGAGCCAAGGCCTGACGTAGACGCATCGGTTTCATTCGCTCCGCAGCCATCTTGCGGCAGACAGCCTTCTGCATCTTCGTCAGCTTTTCTTTTTTTCTTTTTAGGCGAGTGCGCATCCGTGAAGTGGGCACCTGCCTGGTAGATGGTTTAGTGCGGCTGGTGTCGAAGCAGACCAGCAGTTTGCCACGCCACGGGCACGGAGACGCCACGGCAGACTTGCAGGCTTTGGAAGTGCACTGCAGAAGCTGGTACCGCATTTTGTGGGGTTCGGAGATGATACAGACAGTTCATGCCAGTTTATTACTCGTGGTGACGCCGAACGACTTGAGCGCTTCTAGCACAAGTTCGGCATCGGCGAAAGGCAGGTCGACACCAGTTTCGGTCCAGGAAATGCGCTTGGGCATCCTTCGAGCGTGCAGAAAAATCGTTCGTCTCACGTTGTGGTGGTGGTGGGGATCTTAAATTGACGTCTGCCACACAACCTCCACCTCCGCCCAGATTGCGACACGCCGGTGTTAAGCTCAGCTGATTGGCTAGTCATCTCCTAACCGCTTACTGGAAATGGTTTTGGTGGAGAAAATGCAAAGCACTGTGTCGAAATCAATTTAAATTTGTTTTCACAGCACTTGCATTTGCATTCTTGGAGTTTGTTGCGCTGACACTTAACAATTTCTAGTCTAAAATACCAGCATAAATATTTATTTTTAATCGAAAATAGGACGATATTACGAATTTAGAAAAATTGTCTGTGTCATCAGCGAAAGTGGAATTTATCCCCATTGGTCTGGCTGGGTGCCTGGGTGTTTGGGTGAACAAGATCGTTGCACAGTCGCCGAGAAGTGTCTTGCAGTGCGTCCTTCGCATCATCATCCCCAGCAGGAACAGCGTCTTGACCACGTAGTAACTAGGCAGTCAAGTCACGAGCGGCAACGTGACGGCCTCCATACATTGTATTGAATCCTGAGAACCACTAGAGTGAAGTGCGGCCACCCAGTACGTCGGCCCACTCTTTATCGGGATCGTACTCTCCAGTGTCTTGAAGCTTGCGTACGCTGGGTATGTGATGCCCGCTGCGATGCACACAGACCGCGATATCTTGCCGCTCTTTGTATCAGATCAAGATGGAGAAGGTTGAGGTTCCTCGAAGATGAGTTGGGCGCATTGTCTATCTGATCACAGCGAGCGGCACACTGTCGTTAGCCTCATGTTGCCGTACACTCGGGTGGATATGGATATCTGCCACGGAAAACGGGATGCTGAAGTTCCCGCTGCCAGCGCCCATAGCGATGTGGCCATGCTGGATCTCGAAAGCCAACTCGTCGTGAAGGTACAGACTCACGACATCCTTGCACGTGTCGAACTCGCGCACTGCCGTGTCGAACACGATGCTGTTTTCCTTGTGTGCCACCCATGAGATGTGATTCGTGTCATTCACATGAAGCAGGAAAGTCGGTAGCCGCTCTTGGTGCTCGTGACTACTGCGCTCTTTCTTGTAGAGAAGATCGAACTCGATCGCGAAGAGGTCAAAGTGGATAGGCAACGGGTTGTTGATCTTGATGGCCACTTTCAACTCCAGCAGACAAGTTCTCGTCTTCGAATCCAATTCTTTGAGCGTCGGGTGGATGGCATACTCGCGGAGAAGCGCCGGCTTCCCATCAATCTTGGCGGGGACTTTCACCTTTACGTCAACCAGGTCTAGCACCTGCAATGAGTAGCAGTCAGTGTCGCGATTGCCTCCATTCACGTGCAATGCCACGTCGTGTCCGGCCAGATAGGTCTGTAGCATTGACTGCAGTGGCGCCGACTGGTTCTTGAAGATCTCGGTGTACGCGGAGATGAAGGTGTCACCACTCCCTAGGAGGAACCGTTTGAAGCCTGCCACCAGGATTGTTCGCCTCTCCGCGGACTGGACGTCGATCGAGAGCGACGGGAGATTCCATAATATGCGCGAGGCATACTGGAATGAGACGTCCGTGAAGGCGAACACCTCCTGCTCGTCTTTCTCCGTGTGGATGTGCGAGAGCGCGATGGTCTTCAACACCTGCTGTACAATATGCTGCAGTTCTGCCTTAATCCCGTTCACCACACCAGAACCCCATCGACCAACGGCGTCGAGCGGTGGATCCAATGCATATCGCCATTTCGACGGAATGTTGTGATGCTGTGCAGGCCGCGGGTTCTCTCGCAGGAGATTTGACACATCCACACTGATGGTGAACGGAATAAGCATGCACGAAATGTGGATCGGGATCGCCCCGCGGACGTCGATGGTCGCGTCGTCAGCGAACACCAGGCTATACAGCACCTCTGGCGTTGTAAGGAGGTGGAAATCCACCGCTGACACCATCGTTGTCACGCCTGACTGCAGCTCAAAGCCCGGTGCCTCGAGGCGAAGAAACGCCGTCGTGTTTTTGGAGAACGTGATGTTCAACGATCCAATCTGTGGCGAGCAATACGACGGATTCTGGAACTCCACGATCACCTCCCCCGTGGTGTGTCGGTGGCACAAATCAGGCAGCGTCAACTGATCCAGCGTCACGGTCGTTTTGCGGAGCAGGGCCACGAACAAGACGTGGATGAGCAACAAGAGCGCGGCGGCCGCGCCGAGCACAACGAGCCAACTCAGGTTCCGCCTCGCCTTCGACCCCGTCCTCCGCTGTGGCCAATCATTTGGTTGCTCCGCAACGATAGATCGTTCCAGTAGCGGCTCCATATACGTGTCCCCTTCGTCACCGAGCGGCACGTCTTCCTCAATCGTCGGGGCCTTTGCCATCGTCACTTGAAGTGAATCTCGTCTGCAACCCCCATCTCGAATAAAATCCACCTGGAAATATTGTAAACCCAATATTGTAAAACCCAACGCGAAAAATAACCCAGCGGCGTAACGACTTGCGTAAACCCAGGGAAAACTTCAACGTGTTGCCAACCAGATGCCATCATGTCGTCCGCGCGCGCGCTGCTAACAAGTCTCCAGGACCGCAGGAAGCGCTCGCCAGCGTCAGTGCGCGGCACTCTTCTAGAGTTCGCGTCATGCTGCCGCCATCAAGACGCCAAGGCCGCGATCCTCGCGGCGGGACTTGAGCCGCTACTGGAGCTGGCAACCGACCCGGAGCTCCGTCGCGGCGACGAGCTGGAGCTTTTGCTCAAGTTGTTTGTGCTAATTCTGACTGGCAATACCGAGACCAAGGCCAAAGCAGGGGGAGGCGAAGCGCTGGCATTGGCCATGCAGACTCTACAAGACGTAGTAGCGGGCTCTGGGGGCTCAGGCTGGAGCGCCCGAAAACGCACCAAGCTGCTGAAACGCGCGCTGGAGCTGGTGGATGTACTGGCCAACACGGCAGAAGCTCAGCAGCAGCATAAACGGATCATCTCGACGCTTGTCATGCTTATGACACGCACAAGCGAGGACGCAAGCTTGCTTCTACGGGCAACCGACGTGTTCGGCCGCTTTATCGACGGCAGTTTGGACCGAATCCAACTCGCGGCGAACGAAGGCGCCATCGCCATTCTTATCGGCCTGTTGAAACTGGTACAATTACGTGTTGACTGGCATAAGGTACTGGATATGAGCAGCTCTAATGTCCTGTGGGTTGTTGCCGTCCTTGTCAGATCGGCGAGACAATGGAACTGAAGCGGACGGCGTGTGAGGTGCTTCTGCTGATGGGAGAAGCGCCTGGAACGCTTCAAACGATGGTCACGCAGAACATTGTGAGTGTTTTGGGTCTCTGTTTACGTACAGAAACCCCAGGATGTGAGACGGAGGCTGGTGTAGTGCGTCTGCTGTTGCGGCTGACTCGAGAAGCAAGAGTGTTCGGCCAGATTGTTCATGAGGAGATGGTGCCTCTGCTCTTCCGAGTCGTTGAGCGGAACAACAACCTTGGGGAAATCACGGCGATGGCGTGTACCCTCATTGCTGACCTGTCGGAGTTTGCACGGCAGTGCAAATTGGATCTGTCGCCGTTCCTGGAGGTGACAACATGTCGCGGAAAAGTGCTGGTGCTCGCCGCCACCAGCCACGCCCAAGACGCCGCGGTGGTGGATAACACGTTCCGTTTCTTTGTCAATGTGTCGTGGAACCCAGTGGACTTGCCCCAGTTGATCAACCCCGAGACAATCGAAGGGTTACTGTCGCTTTATGTGCTTGCGGGCGGATCCGGGCACCTCGCTGAGCTGGCGGAACATCTCGTTCATGTCATTTCAAGACTCAGTCGGTCGATGATTGAGCAGTTCACCATCCAAGACGAAGACGTGACGCTGCCGGCACTATTCCTTTGCTTACGGAACTGCCACGAAGATGTGAGGTTTGCCTCTCAAGTGTTTGCGATCCTGACCAAGCATTGGAAAACACAGGTATGTGGAGGGAGGTGTAATTGTCCTCCTCTGGCAAGTTCGCACAAGACTCAACAAGTTGCTATATGTTTCTTGTTCAGCAGGTAAAAAGTGTGCACAGTATCACTGGCTACGTCGGTATCGCAGTGGAGATACTCTGTCGATCGATTTCGACTTCCGACCCGTGGGAAAATGAGGTACGTCGTACAGCTTCGAGTTCCTTGCATCACAACGAGTTCCTGCCTTGTTTGTTTTCCGCGACTCTGACTGTGTCATGTGTGTGTGTGTGTGTGTGTGTGTGTGTGTGTGTGTGTGTGCGGGTTTGCAATCGGTGGAAGACTGTGGATATCTGCAATTTCGTTCGTGAAATGATCTTTTCAACGGACGGAGCCGAAGTCGTGTTGGGTTGTGGTGGGAAAGATCTGCTTGAAATTCTTCACACGCACCTTCCTGCACGTGACAGCGACCAACGTCTCGACGCCGACTCGCTCAAAGATAGCAGTGAGGGTCGTGCTCAAGCCCCAGCACTTCTGCCTCTTGCCTTCACTTTGGTAGACATGCTGGAGAAAGTTGTGCTCGGTTGCCCAGACCTGGCAATGATTTCGACCTCCTCAACCTCTCAAATCGACGCAAACAAACCGATCTTAACGTGTTCGATCGGTGGAACAAGCTCTCGACCTGGAGATGAAGAATATGGTGCGTACGTCACTAGCGTGCTGCACAACGAGAGCTGTCTATTCAAAGCACTCGAAAGCGTGACACTTGCGAAAAACCTCAGTCGCAAAAATCTGAGCACTCTCGTGTCTCCGTCACCCAAGAATGCAACTCGCGATAACGTCTCCGAAGAAAACACGCAGGCAGCTGCTAACCCAAGCGATGGAGAAGCCATGCAGTCCAGCTTTTGTGACATGCATTTGTGCGAGAGTGATCCCTTGCCTTTGGTGGAGTCTGACGAGGAAGAAATGCCGGACGCAGACGTAGAAAACATTGATGAAGGAAATGACGACGATAGTGAGGACGACGATGGATATGAGAAAGCTGGCGATGCTCCAAGCGAGATCGATGAGCTGTGCGGAGTGACCAGTGCTGGCGTCCTTCCTCTCCACGCCATTCGAAGTCTGCCCGGACGTCAAGGCCCGCCAAACCCAAGTAAATGCGCCGGTCGAACTAAGTGCACCCCCATCACCGCATTTTCACATCTTGAAGACAAAACGTGGTTTTACGTCGACTCCGCTGGTGTGAAGTACCCGAAACACCCGTCAAGAATGGATCAAGCTGGTCAAACTAACGACGAAGAAGGGTTTCTGTTGGAAGAGCCAGGCTTTCTGGAACCGTGCAATGTGCCCAATCCTGAAGAAGCTGCACGATTCATCGAGGAAGCGACGGCAAAACGTGCCGCGTTTCTTGCAGATGACATCAATATGCGTGCACGTATTGTATACGAAAACACGTCGATGCTGGAGGATTGGCCGCGCGACAAGACTGCAGGCATTCCTGCGGTTCTGCAGAATTCGTGCCAGCCAGCGAGTCACTATCCCTACTCGGTGCCCGATAAGTCGAAAGCTTTCGCCAATCTGCCCACCAGCTTGACATTCGACAGTTGCTTCGAAAGCGGCAACTTGGAGCGCGCCATCCAAATCGGAGAATACGAATACGACTTGATTCTGCGGCGGGATTTCAACTCATCAGGACACATGCAATGGTTTTATTTCGCAGTCAGCAACATCCAGCCGGCGAAGGAGTCAATCAGCAGTCCACAGAGAGGGCAGAAATGGCGCTTCAACATCGTGAACTTGTGCAAACCAAGCAGCTTGTTCAGTCATGGACTTCAACCGGTCGTTTACTCGGTGAAAGACGCCCACGAGAACCGAAGGGGCTGGCTGCGCTCCGGCACGGACATCTATTACTTCACCAACCCTTTCGTCCGGGCCCCAAGAAGTGCAGGAAGCTCTTCCGATGCGTTGCCCACCGACGCCGTTCCTGCGCCAGCGAGTTCCGTTGGAACGTATTACACGTTGACCTTCACACTCGAGTTCCGGAATACGGATGACACCTACTTGATCGCCCATAGCTACCCATACACGCTGACGATGCACCAATTGCATCTGAACAACATTCTCCACCGCTCTGGACGTGACATGCATCAGATCCTGCGTCATAGCTCGCTGTGCACGACGCTGAGTGGACGGAACTGCGATTTGCTGACGATCTCAGACTTTTCCGTCGGGTTGCAAGAGGTCAAAGCACGAAAGGCAGTTTTCATCACGTCTCGGGTGCATCCGGGGGAGGCTCAAGCCTCGTGGATGATGCGTGGCGTGATCGACTTCTTGCTGGGCGACTCCGATGTGGCTCGCGTCTTGCGGAGAATGTTCCTGTTCCAGATCATTCCGATCCTCAACCCGGACGGCGTGTACTACGGCAATAGTCGTTGTGCGCTCTCGGCTTGCGACTTGAATCGCCAGTGGCAAGACCCGTCGAGAGCGCAGCACCCAACCATCTTCCACGCCAAAGAGCTGCTTTTCAAAGAGCGCTCATCGCGCGGCGTGGCGTTCTACTGTGATATGCACGGTCATTCGCGAAAGAAGAACGTGTTCATGTACGGCTGCGACACCAAGCGGAAGCCTAATCCAGTCGCACGAACGTTTGCTAAGCTTTTCTCGATGCAGCAGACCGCCAAGAAGTACATCTCCTTTCCAGACTGCAGCTTCAAGGTGAGTAAGAACAAGGAGACGACTGCGCGCGTTGTCGTGGCGAACGAACTCAAAATCTGCTGGAGCTTCACGTTGGAGGCCTCGTTTTGCGGTGCCAACTTCGGGGAGCTCCAGAACGCGCATTTCAACACGAAGCACCTCCATCAAGTGGGCACTTCGCTGTGCGAAACGCTGTTTCATGCGTGCGTGGGTGACGCAAACGTGCGCGAACGGCTCGCAGCCAACATCGACGACGCCACCATGTGCATCCCTCAGTATGTCGAAGGCTATTTGCGCGAAGCAGGGATCCTCAACGACAGATCTCCAGTTGTTGAAGATGTGACTATGAACCCGCGAACAGCCTTGCAGAAAGGGAAAGCTGGATCTGGGAGGAAAATGCCGATCGATTCCTCTTTGAAAACCGCAAGTCGAAAGAATTCCAAGTCGAAGGTTGTTGGAAATTCTGACTCCGGAGCTCGGAAGGTGGTTGGGGACGCGGATGAAGGTTCTGGGAGACGCCGCAAGCCCAGTCGCCAATACCCCAAGTCGTCAATGTTTGCGGGTTCCATCGAGCTCGACGATGGGGAAATGCGAGGCGTGTCGGTCGCCACTTCCGTCGCGGATGGCTCCCCCCGTCGTCTGGACCTAGCGGGTCTCTCTCGCGCAAAATTGAATGGGAAAAAGCTGCGCAGCAAGTGTCCGCGCACCAGAAGAACGAAGAGCAGTCCGAGTGAGCACGTCGTGCCTCATCGAAGACCAATGCCCTGTCTTGCGTCGAGTGAGACTGGGACTGTCGGTGACCTCTCCAGTCGGGCAAACGGAGTATCTTCATCTGCTGACCCGACGATGCCGCTCGTCCCGGCGAAACCAGTGGCAACAGTGACTGGCCCACCCTCATCTTCTGTCCGCGGATATTTCACCAGCTTCCAGAACTCTGAGACGGCTTACCTAAGGTCCCCCAAGTCTGCGTCTTTCTCGTTTCCAAGCGCGAATATGTTGGGCGTCCAGAGCCGTGACAACTCGATGGCCCTGTCCCCTCCAGTCAACGACTTGGTGACGCGCTCACCGAAGGTCCCGATTAACCGCGTGCGGTTCCGGCAAGTACCCAATTGCTACCCTGTCGAGGAACACAATGAGTTGGTCCTGTGAGGAAGATTCGAACTGACAGCATTGCAATTTTACTCGTAGAGGGGCCGGAAGGCAGTTCGCAGCGGTCAATGCGGGAGCGAAAATCAGTCTCCACGACATCCTGGTAAGGACTCGGGTGGTGAAGAGCTCAGCGCGTGCTTCGCCGACTCACTTTCTCTCATTCCTGTTGAATTCGCTTAGAAATCCGACTCGAGTACGTCCTTCCAGTCGTACGAATCGGATCTGATCAACGCCTCGACGATGGTGATTCGTCATCGCTCCAGCATTTCGGCCACCAACCACCACAGCAGTAGCAACAATGCGGCTTCAGCAGTCGACGAGAAGAATCTCGCGGCATCTTCGTCGAGATACATCAGCTTTCCGAGCGTCACGTGATTTCCCCTTCCCCGAAAAGAAGATACAAGTGCTTTGCCTCCCTTTCGCCTCATGCTTCACTCACGGCAATTCTTGCATCTTGTAGTAACGAGTCCAGGCGGCTCTCCACCTGCAACAGTCGGTCCATCGTGGTCGCCTGCTCCTGACGAAGAGAAACGAGCAGCTTCTCTTGGCAATAGTGCAGCTCCGTTGACACGCTCGTGTAAGTTCCCACCTGACGCTTGCGGAGCCGCCGCTGAGTCGTTGTGCACTTGTAAACATTCTCGCAACCTGTTGAAAGGCCAGCATCACCGCATTAGTACCCAGCACCACACTTTTCACTCCCCAGCAGTCAGACGTGGCTTACGTTTTCGATAGCGTCGTCGATTTGAAGTCTGTTCGCCGGACTGCGAAGCGTAGAATCGTCCCCAAGCCGCCTGGATGGAGCGTGCGCAGGCCTGCTTCAGCCCCCAGTCGAATTGCTGACGGCGTAGGAGGTGGATGAAGCGTCTGTCCCGCTCGTTGAGGTCCAGGAAGCCGAAGAACACCGCACTCTGGACATGAAGCCACGCAAGCAAGCAGTTCAGAGGCGAACGAGTCTTCAGTAAGAGGTGCAACGTACCAACGCGCCGATCAGCAGGATCCCAGTTAACATCCCGCCAAACGTCAGTAGCACTTGTCCGGCGACTGTGACGGGGACAATGTCGCCGTAGCCAACCGTGGCCATCGTGAGGACTACAAGCCACAGCGCGTTCGAAATCGGGGCCAAATTCGGATTCACAGGCGCTTCCACGATCGCCAGCGCGTATGTCGTGAGCACAAGAGTGCCGAGGAAAGCAGCCAGCAGCAGACGGAAGGGATGCGACTGCAGGAAGCACTTGACCGCGAACAGCGGGCTCATAGTGTCCACGCGGTGGAGAGTGCCCAAGTACGACGTGTGGTAGCTACACAGCGTTGCGGGAGACACTGTCAGACAGCCCAGCAAGCAACGAGCACTCCCACTGAAGGGAGAACGCACCTGGTAAAGGCGGAGAAGTTGCGAATCACTCGTGGAATCATGTACACGCGAAGCAGCGAAAGCAAGCCGAGGGTCTCAAGCCTGCGGGGATACGCCAACGTTGACATGAAAAGCGGAAAATGCGCGACATCAGTGGCTAGCACGTTGGGTGAGCCAGCTTGGCTGCGAACACAAGAAGCAGCGGCTCGTAGACTCGCCCTGCCTCCGTTACGTACGGGTAGGAGTATTCCAGGTAGCAACTGCCGTCTTGGACGACGAAGGGCGCTCCACATGCGTCCTTTTGCCCACTGACCCCGCTGCCGACGCCCCCTGTAGCTGGCGCGGTCGTGTAGAACTTCCACTCGCGCACGTCGAAGCTGCCGGAGGTGCCTGGGGGAACGAAGATGGCGCAGATAGCCAGCTCCAGCGCCAGCTGCAGGAGCTGCTTGGGCATCCGGAAGTACGAGACATCGGGCGGCAGCACGTTGCGACGGATCAGGATGTCGCGCTCCTTGACGAAGCGCCAGCAGACGAGACCCAGGAGGAGCGCAGTCAGCACGGCGTTCACCGCGCGCAACGCGAACTTGGAGGCCTCGCTCTCGACGTGCTCGTTGTCCAGGACGACCAGCAGCACGCCCATCTGCGGAGGAGGGAGCCAGTCAGTCAGCCTGACCAACAGCCATAGCCCAATAGGTATACAGCCACGAGCTGGGGCTTCCCGATCTCACCATTGCGACGCCGCAAGCCACGTCCTCGATGGCGTGCAGTCGTTCGTAGCGCTCGTACAGAGAGTAAACTTTCTACAGCCAGTACACACACTGCCTTTAGCTCTGCAGCCAGTCTGAAGCACTCGACCCCCGTTGCTGGCTTGGAGCGCACCTGGATGACGTGCTTGGCCACGCGCAGATTGCTGTCGGTAGCTTCGAGATTCGCGGGCAGATACCCGCTGCTCTTGCGCCGCATGAGCCCCACGGACGCGCCATCGCCTGCGAGCTGCTGCTGCTGAGTGAACTCGACCTCCACCTGCCGCTCGACGGCCTGCCACTCCTCGTCGAGCCGCGAGCTGCGCCGTCGGGACAGCATCCTGCAGCTTTGCCGTTTCCACGCCTGATTTGAGCACAAGGCAATGAACCCATTTGCAATTATTGTCAAGAATCGATTCGGACGCTGGCAATTGTGATTCAAACGCTCAATAGCAATTATGGCTGCATAGAAAATAGAATAATGGCGATTGCCTCTTACCCCAATAAATTATTGGTCGTGATGGCCGAACGCTTGGCAATGGAGCCATGGCATGCGGCGCTGGAGACCGGAGCGGTCGTGCAGGTGACGCATGTGCAGAGCCACTACTCCTTCCGCGCGTTGGTAGAGCGCACGTCTGCCGCCTCGCCGCTCACACTGAGCTTCTGCAGCGTGGAGCGGCCCTACGAGAAGCTGCGGGTGGCTCTGAACGGCCACGCGAGCTGGGCGCTTGCTGCCGCCAAGTTCGCCGCCTTCCTCGTGGAAGATGCGGGTGCTGCGGTGCCAGAAGAGGCTACCAATGCGCCACTAGACAAGCGCCACAGCCACTTGGTGCACTTCCGGTCGCTTGCACACCAGAAGAAGCTCAATCGGGCGGAAACGCTCGGCTGGTACTTGGGCGTGGCCGTCTCCTCGTCGTCTCCTGAGCTCTTGGGCGACGCTGGCAAAGGCGCCGACAGTCTATTCCGGCTGTCGGTCGTGTCAACGCGCGCGGCCTTCACGCTGAACCCCACGCGGTCGGTGATGGCCGACGCAGGGCCCTCGTCCATCCTGAGCGAATCGCAACGACAATCCTTCATGCGCAACGGCTACCTGCAGATCCGCGGCGCCGTGCCGCTGCCGCTGGCGAACGCGGCGCTGCGTCGCATCAACCACGATCTGGGCGTCCCTGGACTCCTGATCAACGGCGGCGTGGAGGGCAACGCCAAGCTGGCCGGCACCACGTCCAACAGCGAGGCGGTGCTGGACCTCTACTACCTTTCGGAGGTCTGCAAGTACGTGGAGGCGCTGATCGGCTCCGACCAAGTGGTGTCTCCGCGTGGCGCTCAGATCGCGCTGCGCTTCCCGGAACTCGGCGAGCCGCGTGAGCCGCTTGGTACCGAGTGGCACACGGATGGGATGCGCCAAGGCCGCCTGCACCCGTTCAGTCTGCTGGTTGGCGTGGCCCTCTCCAATGTGCCCGAGCCGCTCTCGGGGAATCTGACCGTGTTCCCAGGCTCGCACAGCACGCTGCAGAGCCTGCTGACCGCTGACGGGAAGCTCCAGGGCCACGACGACGAGTGCTACAAGGCCGACAGCGTCTGGGGCGACGGCACGCTGCCGGATCTGGGCGTTCCCGTGCAGCTGCTGGCCGCTCGAGGCGACGTGGTGCTGGCGCACCCGAACCTCGCGCACCGCGGCGGCCTCAACTTCTCGCCGGACATCCGCTACCAAGTTTACTTCCGCATCAAGCACCAGCAGCTCGAAGCGCTGCAGCCGCAGTGCGTCACAGACCTCTGGGCCGATCTGCAGGGGCTCACGCTGTCGCAGGAGGCAGCAACGGCCAGGTAGGAGGCAGACGCCGATGCAGCTCTCCCCATTCGATGGGCGTTTATTATATAGACGTTGAGGCGAAGCGTCGAGATGGCGCCCCGCACTTTTTCTCTTTCTTTCAAACAACAAAAGCAGCACACAAAGCGAGGCAGGACACGCGGAGTCGACGTCGACGTCGTGGTCCACGCAGCAGGAGGGAGGCCACGTGTCTCTGCCTGCCACGACAACAGCGTCACCCTCCCCCGATGCACAATGGGGAGAGGAAGCCGTCGCCGCGCTTCCTGCTGCCGATCTTCTTCTGGGGCGGGACTGGAGTGGGAGGAGAGGAGGCTCGGCACCTTGGGCCTCCGACTCATACTAAGCTTACTCCCCCTGATAACTGCTCGCCCGAGGTCGGCGGACGCGTCAAGCCGCAGCCGCAAGCACCCGCCGGGGCTCCACATCGACCGCAGAGCTTCTGTTGCTGGTAGTCACTGGACGCTGGCGGGGCGTACCCTGCGGACGCCGGAGCCCCGTTCGGATACATGTTCTCCGCGTTGTTGCGCCCACTCGTCGGCAGCATGGCGACAGACGTGGCCACCGGCGCGGCACTGCCCACGGCGCCGCCGGTGGAGGCCAAAATGTCCTGGAAGTTCATTTTCCGCCGCCGCGCATCGGCGAACTGGCCCATGTCCAGTGTGCGCGAGCGGCCGTCGCGTGGCTGGCCCATCGTGGGGCCTGTGGCAGTCTGGGGCGGCGGGGGCTGACTCAGCAGATTGCGGCTCGACAGCGACGGCAGCGCCTGGGGGTCTCCACCCGCGCTAACCACGCGCGGCGCGGGCGGATGCAGATACTGACTGGCGCTGATGGTCAGCGACCGCGTGGGTCGTGCCGGGTCGTAGCCGGGGTACTGCGAGCCTCCAGCGCCGTAGCGTGGGTAATAGCCTTCTGCACCGCCACTGCCTTCTCGACGCACCGCTGGCGGCGGTGGGAACTGCGGATTCCCTGCCGACGGGATGGACGGCCGCAAACTACCAGGTGCTGTTGGTCGCGGTGGGAACATGGAGTTGCCGGTGGACGGGATGGATCGCCGTTCACCGTACGCGGGCGGCGGCGGGAACTGCGGGTTCCCCGCCGACGGGGTGGACGACGTCGTGCCGCTCATCTGGTCCCGCAGACTCGTGACCCAGCCGTCGACTTGCGACACGTCCATCCCCGTCTCGCGGGCGAGCTGCACGCGCTCTGGGTCCGTCGGATACGGATACTCGCGGTGAGCGTTGGCGCTCACCCAGTCCTGGAGCACCTTGAGACCGCGCGGTGATAAGCTGTTGGCCGCGTTGCGGTAGCGCTTCTGATTGGGCTGGTCGTCGTGGCCGCGCTCAAACACGCGCGCGCGGATGCGCTCCGCGTCCAGATAGTCATCCATGTCGGTCCGCGCTGGCGCCTCCGACATGGACCGCACGCCACGCGGCGGGTACAGCGGCGCACCCATGGGGAAGGCAGGGGTCCCGGCGTGCGGCGGCGGCGGCGCGTACCGATCCATCGGCGCATGGGGCGGCGGACCGCCCAAGCTACCGGCGTCGAACGAGTGGCGGACCACCGGCCTCGGGCCATAGCTCCCGGCGTTGTCGCCGTACTGGCCGAGCCCCGCGCCTGGGAACTCGCGTGGGGGACGCACCGCTGCCTTGTCGTACTCGAGCGCCGACTGCAGCTGGCGCGAGTGCTCGCGCCGCATCATGGGCTTCCAGATACGCTTGCGGGCGTTCGTGAACCAGTTGGTGAGCTGCTTCATGCTGATGCCCGTCTTCTTCAGCAGCATTTGCTTGTCCTGCGCATTCATTCCGGTGCATGGTCAGCGATCACATCCACATAATAAGCACACAGGGGGAGGGAGGGAGGACGTCTGCATACCTCGTCCGTCGGGTACGGATGCTTGACGTGCTCGCGCGAGAGCATCCAGCCCTTGAGGATCGCCACCGTGTGCGGCGGCAGTTCGCGCCGCGACTTCTTCGAGGCCTGCGGCTTCTTGTCATCGTCGCCCTCGGCGCTTCCGTTGGCGTCCGCAGGGCTGGTGGGCGCGTGCTTCCGCTTCCTGTCGGCGGTCGAGGCGGCGTCGCCGGCGGCGGGGGTAACAGCTCCGCCTCCCGACATGTCCGAGGGAGCAGCGGACGAGGGGGCGGCTGAGGTTCCGTGCGGATATGCGGAGCGGAACGCCTTGACTTCTGCCGCGCTCTGCTGCGCTGTCATCATGGCGAGACGCAAGGCGGCGGGGCGGGGGAGGCGGAGGCGGCTGCTGGCCCGAGCGCGCGCTCTCTTCGGTTGTGATGGCGTGCGGATGGAGGCGTCTGGACGGAAACGGCCTTCTCTTCTCTCCGCGCTCGGACTGGGGCACTTGTCTTCGGACAGTCTCGTCCTCTTGACTCGATAGTAACTGCAAGTGTAGCGTACCGGTATCTCCCGGTCACTGTGTGACTGACTGACTGACCGACCGGCCGACTGACCGAGAAAAAGAACGGAAGAACCAGCAACAACCGGCTGATGGGACAGATTTTTCGGTCTGGGTTGGGGTTGGACTTTTGGCTCCGGTTTCGACTGGAGTGGGTGCTCGTCCCCTTCCCCTCTCGGAAGGGGTACTGTATTGTGGGACAGCACCGCCCGGACGGAATCAGACCTGGGGAACGAGCCAACCCAGTCAAGATGTCAAGCGCGTCACCTGCGAGACTCGATATCCTGCGGGAATGGATCTGACTGGGGACGCCGCCATCACGCCATGATGGCCGAAACCGCTGGCGAGGAAACGGCAGAGAGTCACCGCGCCCAGAAGGCGAGCCACCTGTCAGACTTGGTATCTTGGAGAGACAGCGGCACGGCATAAGTCAAGCGAGCCACTCGCCTCACACCTTTGACGTCTGGAACCGCGTCTGGAAGGAAAACGGCGCGATTCTTGGTGGAGACCCAGCCGGCAGTCAGCTCCAGACGCGTCCACCTGGATCCGGCCGGAGAGCTGTCCGCTCCCCGCCACCTGACGCGGTTACGTCCGCCTCATTTATTTGTCGCGAGATCATGCGACTCGTCTGGGGCTGGTAATCAGGTGTGAACAGTGTGCACCACGCGAAGTCGGCGAGGAGTATTGACCCTGGAAAAATCGTAATAATTGGATGCCGACGATGAAATTCAAGAAACTGATTGGTCGACTAGGATAAGGAAATGTCCACTTATAGGGTAATATATTCTCTCCGCTGCGAATATTTCCGATCGTCCCCCCATTTCTGCTGCTTGCTTTCATGGAAATGGTGTCAATAAGCTATACTGATACGCTGCACAAATGACACTTCCCCATACAATTCTTCTCAAGTTCGCCGTTCTGCTTCGCCCTTTGCGAGGTTTATACAATTGGCGGTAGGGTTGTCAGTCGTGATTCACTGTGAATAACAATGCACGTTTAAATACTCGTTAATTACGGTTATTCACGGTTATTCACATTTAATAACTCCAAGTATGAAATATTACTGAGGGCAAAATGACCACAGCGAAATTTACGGATTGGTTCACATCCAATTCGATCTGGCACTCGTGGCAGTTGGGCGGTCTGTTCAGAAGTCGAAGAGCACCTGCATCGTGTCCAGGTTGGCTCTGGAGGCGACGCTGGTGATCCTGAAGGGGCAACAACTCCCCCCGCCTGCTGGGCGACCGCCTCTCGCCGCCGCCCACGCTCGTAGAGGATGTCGTGCCGTCCATCCCGGCGCCATTCGTGTCATTCTGCGCGGCAAAGTCGAACCCCTGGTGGACTTCCCGCGTGAAATCGT